>VMDO01028112.1:0-24366 GCA_007922755.1 Pedetes capensis
TAAATTATTTTACAAATAAGAGACAATTTACAAAAATATATAAGAAGAAAAAGAAAAAAGTGAAAAGAGTAAAAAATTTTAAACAATC
Organism: Pedetes capensis; assembly: GCA_007922755.1. Lineage (NCBI taxonomy): Eukaryota > Metazoa > Chordata > Mammalia > Rodentia > Pedetidae > Pedetes > Pedetes capensis. The sequence goes on from VMDO01028112.1 coordinate 89, forward strand.
TGCAAAGAATCAGAGAAATTTCTTTCTAGGCCCTCTAATACTGGAGGCCTCCAGGTGGGGAAGGTATTGAGTCATAGCTGGAGTCTTTTATTATAGTTACTTTACAGCCTATTGCTGTATGTGGGTTGCTGGATTGGCAGATACGTGAGTTGTGTGAGTTATTGATTTCAGGTCTGCATTCAGTTTAAAGGTCTCTTTTCTTGCATACTGGGAGATGCTGCTGGCCCCAATAAGTTCTATAGCCTGTGGGTCAATCAGGTTTCCTTTCATTCAAGAGGCGTCCCAGTTTTTGCACCAAGGGGCTGCAAATATGCAAGCCTAGGGATGTTCCCTGAGTGTTTTAGGGCGTGGAGGAAGCAAACAGAGCACTGAGATCTGCATTGAAGGTGGAGAACTGAAGGAAACTGAAACACTGCCTATTGGTCTCAGAGCATTCAGATCCCACCCCAGCAAAGTGTAAACTGCCCTTTGGGTGAGATGAGAGTATGGAACTTGTGTCATCTGCTCACCCTGGGCTCAGAGCTCTTAGTGCCACCTGGCATCAAATGTTATGTAGCAAGGAGATAGTTCCAGAGGCTGAGCAATAGCTGAGATCAGAGCTCTCCAGGTCTGCATCATTCTCTGGGAATGGGCTGTTCCTTTGCCACAGAGGGTGGGGGCACTGACTCCCATGTCCTCCATAGCCTGAACCCTCTGCTGCCTCAACATCTCAGCATGTTCATTTCTGACCTTCCTTTCCCTTTTCCATGAGGGTCTCTTGTGGCTGTCTCCCACCCAGACACAGTGGTAAAGTGGCCCAGTTTCCCTAAGCTATGATATTTCCTTGTTTTCAGGTCCCCACAGTAGCTCAGTCTCTCAAGATGATGCCTGGCTAAATCCTTCAAAGATCTAGGGTAAAGAACTGAATTTTTCTCCAATGCTAGCCTGTCATGCAGCAAGAATCATCCCACCACTTGATTTAAGGGTGTTGAGAACTGTGGGTTTATCTTGTTCCAGGATTGTCACTCTGTTTCGACCAGAAAGAAATACCTAGATCACCTTGCAGTATCCTCTGCTTTGACCTCCCCTCCCTGAAGGAGCTGGGACTGGAGCTGTGGGCTTTTACTTTCTTCTCTGTAGCTTTTTTGATTCTCTATTATTTTCAGCTGTCCAGTCACTTTCCTGTTTCTTAATGTTGTTCCTCTCTTTCTTATCTACCTCTTATCTACCTCTTATCTACCTTCTTAACCTAGCTGCCTCAAGTATTTCTTAAATTTGTAATAGATTTAAACCACCTTCTAACAGTTGGATTTTATCCCTTTTCTCTATAAAGTAAATCTATATAGGAATGATGAAGTGTTTAATTTGTAAATGGCACTGAAAATTGTTTTAATATTGCATGTTATTAGTATATTTTCAAAATTGTTGAGTGATAAACAGATTGAGGAAGGATAGAAAGACAAGAACATTTGGGGGACATGGAAAGGAGAGAGCTTCTCTCATCCTGGGACCTGTTGTGAGTCTTATCAGCTGAGAATTCTGGCACAATCAAAGAGAGAGAGAGAGAGAGAGAGAGAGAGAGAGACAGAGAGACCTGCCTGCATAGAGAGCAGTGCTTCCCTAAGAATCTCACCAACCCACATTATGTTGTTGTTGTTGTTAGGTGCCGTCGAGTTGAGTCTGACTCATATAGACCCTCATAGGGTTTTCAATGGCTGACTGTTTTGGGATTGCCTTGGGAGTGGGTTGCCATGTCCTTCTCCCATTTTGTGGTGCTGGGAATCGAACTCAGGATCTCAGAGACTACAGCGCTCTACCAACTGAGCTAAATCCCAGCCCAACCCACATTATAGACTATAATTAAAGTTAACAGGCCTGGGTAATTTCCTTAAGACTAGGTAGATTAGGAATTTCATCAACTATCCCAATCTAGGCATTTTAACAATACTTCTTTTCTAACAAATAATTCTATACCAGACACCTGCTTGGACCCCATTGAGCAATGTAACTTCAAAAGCCAAAAATCATACAAAAGACGGTTGGGAAGACACACCTAAACAGGCCTCTTTCTCTGGAGCCAGTGCTTCACTCTGGAAACATGTACTGTCTCTCACCCTTTATCTAATAAACTTCCAACTGCTTCACTCTCTTACTGACTCTTCCTAAAATTCATTTTGGTGACCTAGCCAAAAACTCAGGTTTCACCTGAGTGGAAATCCCAAAAAAGGAACTCTTCAGATTAAGGCAGTAAGGGAGCTGGACTGCTGCTCTCATTGCTGGTGTTAAGAAGAGGAGAGTATAGTGTCAGAAAAACCACTCCACCACTTCTGGTAACTTTGCTTTTGTTTGTTTTTGTTTTGATTTGATCACATGCATATGCACAACAAAGTGATCATTTGGACCTTACATTTACAGGGAACACAGTGGTAGAGAAGGTTTAGGTCTACCAGATGATTGGCTTGAGGATGCATAAATCTAGAAATTTTGAAACTTCTCTGCTTGTTATTCTGGTAAATATTTTTTCCTCTCTCAGTATTTTATTCTGCTACATAATTTTTCTGTTCTCAGCGATATTTTGTGAGTCACTGTACACATTTAGAAGCAATTTGATTCAAGGACTTCATGAAATAGAGCATCACACTATTAGATAAATCAGTCATCATGCCATGCCATTAAAACAATGTTCTTCAAATGAAAATTATCCCAGCTTTCAATCTTTCTTTTGTATTCTGTATTACAAATATATAATATTATTTAGGCCTAGGGCTACCAAATTGTTAGAATAAGATTATCTCCTACACACAAAACTTTAAATAAGCAATTTTCTACTCTTTTATCTACTTTCCCTAAGGACTGACACAGTAGAACTTCATAGTTATGTTCAAGCTTCTGACATTATCAAAATTCTGCATCTATTAATTCAATTAAATATTATTCCTAGAATTAATATTTTATTATTTTAAAATATGAATAAAATATTATTTTGATAAAATATACCCATTGGATCCAAACAATGGTCATATCTAGAAAGTGTTATAAATGCTGTGAACATGAAGGTTTTTGTGAAGAAACTCTTATCATTTTAAAGCTTAAAAACAATGTTTAAAATGTTTGCTTAAGTGAGTAATGTATGTATTAAGGAATTAGAGATCACTTAATTATTTGTCTGGATATTTAGAGAGGGTGTTCTACTTGCTTTATTATTTATTTGATTATTTCATCCTCAGATTATATAAATAAGCCTTTTAATTTTTTTCTGACAACCAGTGAATGGTAAAAATGTGAGTACCTGCTAAGTATAAGAAATTGTGTTAGCAAAAAGTGATTAGGGTACAATCCCACTCTCTCATGATAAGTTAGAGGATGTATTTAAACATGAAATTAAAAGGTTAAAATTGCAGTTCAAATTTTCAAAAATTATAGGCTGTTATAAAATTTTTTTGTGCAATGTTTGCTTTATTGTCTTATGTTTGTTGTTGTTGGATGCCGTAGAGTTGGATCTGACTTAGAGTGACCCTATGTACAACAGAACAAAACACTATCCAACACTGTGCCATGAACACAATCTTTTTATGTTTGACCTATTGTTACAGACACTATGTTTCTTCTCATTTTGAGTGGAGCCACATCAGCCAAAGGAGGTACCACAGCGTTACTCCATTCACATCAAGGTTGACTCCACTTTGAAGAAGCAAACTTCCCTACTCATTTCTTCAATGTCTTCCAGCCAGGAGCACTCATTTCTAGCATTATATTTAACAGTGGTTCTCTAGAAACTCCTGAAATGCCTAGATATCTCAGATCTAAGATCAAAGTAGTTAAATTCTTTCTGTCTTTCTTTCTCCCTTCCTTTCTTTTTCTTTCTTTTTTCTTTCTCTTTTTTTAGTGCTGGAGGACTAAACCCAGGGTTTCATGCTTTCTAGGCAAGTGCTCTACCACTGAGTTGCATCACCAGCCCCTTTTTATTTTTATTTTTCCTTTAAGACTGAGTCTTGCTAAGTTGTGCAGGCTGCCTCTGTCTCAAACTTGTGATCTTCCTTCTTCAGCATTCTAAGTGCTGGGTTACAAGTATGCACCATGGCTCCTGGCTTTTAAATACTATCTATCTGTCTATCTATCTATCTAATCTATCTATCTATCTATCTATCTATCTATCTATCTATCTATCTATCCATCTATGCATATACTCTTACTCATCATTTCCATTTCTTCATTAAAGTATTTACCTAAATTCTGGAATATCACTTGGAGACAACTTTCTAAATAACAATTGTACAATACTCAATATTATTTTCTCAGATTAGTTCTTATCCATTTTTATTTGGGCAATTGTGATTTTCAATTGAATGTGATTTTAACTAATGTCATGTGGATGACATTGCATAGATTCTAAGAATGTACATATTTAAGAAAACAAATTAGTTCTTTTCTCCTTACGTTTCCCCGTTTTCTTTTGGATATTATTACTTGATACAGTAATGTTGACTCAGTCTTTGTCCATGACAACTTTAGGAACAATGCCTCTGTGTTAGTGCCTCTATTTTGAATATTCCTTCATCTTTGGTATATCATAGCTGAGATTACTTTCTGAAACTATTTGTGAGATAGTTGAAAAGGTAGTAAGTCATAAATTCATTCAAATTCTTGATTTCTTCTACTTACATTCTTCCTTATGCCTTGCTTCTTTAAGCTTATAAATTTTGGAGGCTCTGTTGGAGAATGCACTTAAACCATGTGTTGACTACTGTCTCCAACTCTACTGAATAGAGAAAATATATCTTCTTCTCTCAACCTGATCCCACCTGCATTTTGTCTTCTACAAAGTTTATTTAAATATGCAATGTATTTACTAAATGCAATAATTCTCTTCCACCTAAACTGTTGGAAAAGAGAAACTGTATTAACACTGCTCTCACTATTTTCTATAGATTCTACTTTTTTGTTCTGAAATGTTTGAAAGATAAAACTACTTTTGCGACTTGGCTACTACCAAAATCAGAATGTTTTTCTACATTGTACTAGCACACAGAAAGTGCAGATTAAATGAGGCAATGATATCACATTTTATTTTTGGCATTGAATTTTATTCTGAATGTCATGCATAGGAAGGACATTGACAAAGTAGCCTGTATAGAAACCAGTGCTTAGAACAGTTAAAAGATCAAGCTGTCATTGTTAGTGAAAAATTACTAAAGGAAGTGGTAAGGAATGAGCTAGTTATATGAGCAAGTGATAGGAATAAGAAGTAGGATGAGAGGCTGAAAATTAGTCTCAGAATTTGTCTTAATAGATGACAAAATTGGAACTACACAGCATTAAAAATGGGTTGTCTCAGTATGGTGCGTTCTTTCTACTGGAGGGAACATTCACTCAGGGGAGGTGTACCTTTATCAAAACTGATGTGAAGATAATTCTTTCACTTAGAGAGGTTGTTGAGTTGATGCTCCTTTCATATCTCCTGGTGTATGATTGGAGGAAGGTCAAATTAAAAATATTATTTCTTAAAGGATAACCTGATATTTTATTGAATATCTGCTCAATATTTGTTAGTGTGAACATAGAAAGATAACCTTAGTTTATAATCAAAGGAACCTAACAGATTGTAAACTGTGTAAACTCCAGAGATAATATAGTAAATGATAAAATCCAAAAGAAACATTAGAGCATAAAGAATAATATAGCAAAAGTTGACCCAATAAAGAAAAAGATCTCTTTCAAATAAATGCATGTAAATGGGATAAAACATCCACCTAAGAGGAAAAGTCATCCAAATTAGAGTATAAAGCAAAACTCAGACACATACTATTTGCAAATAACATATCCACACACACACAAAAAAATGACTTGGAAAAGTTTTTAAAAAAATGAAAGGGCAAAGAAAATGAATAAAAGTAAATAATGAAAATAGTCAAACTCAAGGAAATTAGGGATTACATCCTTATTGACAGGTTAGATTGAATTAAAAGACTTTATTTCTTAATTCAAGCTCTAATATTAGACTTTTAGACAGACTTTTTTGTACCACTCCATATAAGTGACACCCAATCTTTTATCACTCTTTTACACTAAACATTTGTGTCTTGTCCAAATTTATAGGTTGAAGCTTTAACCTTGAATGTGACTATATTTGGAGATAGGATCTAGACACAGTTACACAAGGTAAAATAACATCTGAATGAAAGAAGTATACATATGCAAAACTATTAATAGCAATGAGGGGGAACTCAAGAATGAGAGGCATATATAGAAAGAAAATGTTATGTTTTGTTGCTTATATTTTATAATTATGATTTTAATTTGTATGATTTCTATGTTCCTAAGACTTGCATTAACTATTCTAAAGGAAAAATAGAGGGAAAAGAGAATGGAAATTAGAGGTATTTAGGAACAAAAGCATCTTTAGCATGTCTGTTACTCTCTTCTCAGTTTCCCTGAAGCAAGAATAAGGATTGAGACAAACAAGATGCAATTTCTGAGTTATGTAACTACTGTGATCTGGGAATTCCTGCCTCTTGCTGCTGGGTTGGAAACAAGATGAAATCAGCTACTGACATAAAATATGGCTCTTCTTCCAAAGGGAATAAAAGATAGCTTATTCTGAGTCAAATATGAGTGCCCATGGCCCGGGAGCACAGGTTTCCCTGAGTGATATTTTCCACCATGGAAGAGGTTATATAAATTTTTATAGCCATAAAACCCAGAAAGTCAGAAATCAAAGCATTTGCCAAATAAATTGGTTGGGGACTCAGGTAGGTGGGTAACAGCAAAGCAAGGAATCCTCTTCTATAGGTTTTCAATGCTATCTTACAACCTTCTCAGCTTTAGGGTTGGTGGAAGCTGGTGGTCTGGCAAAAGTTTTACCTACTAGTCACAAAGGTGTCAGGTCAGATACAGAGGTTGGTAATCAACAGCTATTAGGGGGACTAAAGATAATTTTGGCTTTTGTTTTGCAGCATTCTATCTCTCCACAATCTCAAAGTTCTAGTCAGTCAATCCATCTGCAGAATCCTTAACACAGATGTGGCTTCTTTAGAGAAATTTAGCTCACACAGACTAAACAAGAACTCACTTTGTCTCCCTACTTGAGGTGAATATCAATCAACCAACTAAACAAATTGAACACCTAAACAAACAAATGAAACCAAAGCATTTTATAGTGCCTCATTTGGCCTACCTGTCAGCTCTGTTAGGAGTGGAGCGATTACAGTGTGGCTCAATGAGGGATGCTACCTGCGGTTTAGGAATCTGGAAGCACAAATGATTGCTCCTTGTCCTTCAGGAAGGCTCTGCTGCTTTTGTTTGGTTGTCTCCACCAGCTTTCTAGAAAAGAGACCTTTATTATTCCTATTCCTTAAGAAAAAAACTGACCTTACTTCTGAAGAGGCAATAAGCCATGAGAGAATAAAGAAAAGTAAAAATTAAAGTATGAGTATTAAGGAACCAGGCGAAGAAAACAAAACAAAAATCGAGAAGAATTGGTTTCTAGTTTTGGTTAAAGGAGGCTGTTGACATATGTATTAAGTCTGCCAAAGAAATGTAAATGCAGTACAAAATGTTTTTAGTTCTAAGCCAAAAGTTTGGAAGTAAAAGTTCAATGCATATTTTGAAAAAAGGTGATGACCAAGAGAAATCTAGACAAATGGGTAATATTTGACTTAGATTTTTGCATCTACTTTTTATAATAACTTTTTGTAATAACTTTATCAGATTTTGGTACAAACTGACATTTTTAAAAATAATTTGAGGAATGTGGCTTTTTATTTCCTAAGATGTAAGGAAAAATTGTAATTAATATTGAAAAAATCCATCTCTAAATGTTAGATAGGGCTGGGATTTAGCTCAGTTGGTAGAGCACTGCGCTGCAGTCTCTGAGGTCCCAAATTGAATTCCCAGCACCACAAAAATGGGAGAAGGGCCTGGCAATCCACTCCCAAGGCAATCTCCAAACAGTCAGCCATTGAAAACCCTAAGAGGGTCACTTTGAGTCGGATACCGACTCGACGGCACCTAACAACAACAGCAACAAATGTTAGATGGTATACCTAACACATAAACTCAATTGAGGAACAAAGGGCATGCAGATTGCTAAACTGTTTACATCCAGTCCTATGTACTGTACTGGCTTGTGTTCTACTTGGAAGAACCTGAACTGAGCGCCATACATGGCTTCCAAAATTAAAAGAATTCTTAAAGGCAAGGTTGCCAGAAGTCCACTGTAAATAACCCAGAAAGGATATATATTTACTTCAAGCATTTCTTTTCTTTGTTTTCTTCCTTTTTTTATACTTGGGAGTTGAACCAAGGGACTCAAATGTGTTTTGGAAGTGCTCTACCACTGGCCTACACCCTCAGCCACTTTTCTAATTTTTTTTTTTTTTTTTTTTGAGACAAGGTGTCACTAAGTCATGCAGAACTCCTCTGGTCTTGAACTCATGATCCTCTTGCCTCTGCCTCCTAAACTGCTGGGATTATAGATGTGCACCATCACTCCCAGTGGAGTATTTCAGTTTTCAGTTGAAGAATATTTCATTCAACATACTTCAAAATTACTTCAACTTTTCTAAGGACTGTGTATGAATTTCAGTGGTACAATGTTTGTGTAGAATGTGCAAGAACCCTGAGGTTGATTTCCACCACTACAAAACCAAAACCAAAACCAAAATCAAACCAAAACAAAAGAACCCATAGATTTTTTTCCTGTAAGATAAAAAATATGTATTTTCTTAACTTTTGGAATTTCACCATGCAAGCACCTCAACTCTCCATTTTACATGTAAAGGAATTTTAATCACATAACTTCTATTAGCATAGTTTCTTTTATTATTTGAGACTTGGAGTGAGTTTTTGAGTCTAGAAATTCTCTCAATATTATCAGTCCTAGGACATTCAGTTTTTGCAACCTACCATCTTAGGTGATGTGGTAGGCAAAATAATGATCTCCTTCAGTACATCAATACCCTAATACCTGGAACCTGAGAACACACTACCTTATATGCAAAAGGGACTTTTCAAAAGAGTATAATTGTGGCCAATATAATCACACTAATCCCTAAAACTGAGAGACATTGCTTATAGTGTAAGAGCAATGAGAAGAAAAAGGAAGGCATAGAGATTTGAAGGGCAAGAGGAACTTCAAGTTGCGGGCTTTAAAAGTAGAGGAAGAAGGCCATGAGTCAAGGAAAGCAGTGGCCTCTAAACCCCTCTCACACTAGAGAGTCAGAAAATGATAATTTTGGTCCTAAGATTTTAAGGAATTGAACATATGAATACCTCAGTTAATCTAGCAATCCTTCCCTAGAGCTTCCAGAAAGAAAAAAAAAAAAACCTGCCAATATCTTGTTTTTAGGCTGATGGACTGTAATATTTTCTTTCTGGTGGTGTAGGACTCTAAGACATTTAACTTATTAAATTGTAAGCTGATATATTTGTGTTCAAGCCACAAATTTGTGGTAGATCATAATGATAGCAATAGAAAATTAATTCAACATGTTCAGGTAATTTTTTTGTGTTTCAGGACTGTGAGAACTTTGTACAACAGTTAGATGACAACATTGTATCCCCTTAAAGGCATTTCTTAGAGCTACTGCAACTCATTTACCTCATAGAGATTTCTAATAAACTATTTGAATGAGAGACTGCTATGTTAGGTAATTTAAGAAGCAAAAAATCAATTTCATTTTACAAGAACTGGAAGATCCGAATTCATGCAGCTTTTATTATAAAAGGTATTATTTCAATTCATTTTGGGGGACTAAATTGATGCTTTGGCTGTGTGGACCACAACAAATTATAGATAATGTTGTGAAGAAAGGGCATACAGAGCACTTAATTATACTCTGAGGAATTAGTACATGGACCAGTCATTTGAAAGAACAAGGAAACACTGCTTGATTTAAAGTCAGGAAAGATGTATGTCAAGGCTGTATCCTTTCACCATACCTCTTCAATTTCTATGTCAAGCAAATAATCTGAGAATCTAGACGTTATGAAGAAGGGTGTGGCATAAAGATAGGCAGAAGAATAATCACATGTGTTATGTAGATGACACACTATGCTTGCTGAATGTGAATAGGATTTGAAACATTTACTGATGAATATCAAAAAACAGAGCCTTCAGTATGGACTCTACCTCAACATCAAGAAAACAAAAATCCTTACAGCTAGGTCAGTAAGCAACTTTATGATAAATGGAAAAGAGATTGAGATTGTCCAAGATTTTACTTTAATTGGTTCTATAATAAAAACCCACAGAAGCAGCAGTCAAAAAATTAAAAGAAGAATTGCATTGGGAAAAGCTGTTGCAAAAGACCTCTTTAAATTGTCACATTGAAGATGAAAGTGCACCTAATTCAAGCCATAGTATTTTTATTATATGGTTATGAAACAACATTATATGGTTGTAAAAGCTGGACAATGAATAAAGGAGATAGGAGAAGAATTGATACTTTTGAGTTATGGTGCTAGGGATGAACACTGAATATTGTATGGACTGCCAAAAGAACCAACAGATCTGTTCTAGAAGTGCAGCCAGTGTGCTCCTGGAAACAAGGATGTCTAGACTGCTTCTTTGGGTAGTGAGAAAAAGGAGGATATCCTACTAGAGGGACTGACAGAGTGACTACAAAAGTGGGTTTAAACATAAAAATATCATGTGCCTGGCACATTGTCAGGTAGTGTTTCATTCTGTCGTACACAGGGTTGCTATGAATGGGACCCAACTTGACCATACCTAACAATAACAACAACAACAAGAAACTGATGATACACTTTAGAATAACTCAATATCCAACAACAGTGAATGTAAAGGTAGTGAGAAAGATTTTGTGAAAAACAATTTTTCTCATTCTTATATTTAAAAATTACTGGACAGGGGTCCACTATGTGTGGATATATGAATTGTTTAATCATGCATTATGCTAATGTCAGTTGTAAAGAGTAATGAATAATATGATTTGTAAGGAAAAATGAGAAAGAGAAATAAGAAATTTTAAATCCAGTACTTTTCCTTTTATACCACTAAAACTTAAAATGGAAGTTAACAGTTAACACAAATATAGTGCCTATCATTTTCAATCTGACTAGATAGTTACTGTAATGACTGTCATTATCACAACATCTCTCTGTCAATATGAGATCTATAACAAGCAGTACAACTCTCTATTAATGTGATTCTTCAAAGAGTGAATTCTTCTAGAGATTTAATTTCTGAGAAAATCCTGTTAAATGGTGGCTCACATCCTTTAATAATGTTTCTTTTTATATTAAACATGTGCTACAAAACACTGTTCCTTTAAAACTCATTTATTTCTGATTGAATATATTTTACTTCTTATCAAACTACCTATTATTCATGCTTCCATCTGATACATAACTCCAATATAGTTCCTATACATAGCACATTAAATTATACCTTATTGGTCTGAAAGAATTAATGTAACTCTCTAAGCACCTAATTTTACACACAAGAGTATACTGATGATGGGCTAGCTCAACATATATTATGGAGAATCAGTCATTTTGTGAAAGTGGCCATTAAATACACTTTAATTGAGATTCTTGTTACAAGTGGGAAGTTTTAAAAGTGCTGATGAATTAAGAATTCCATTTAGAGTAAGAGTTAATGTTTGGCTATAGGGCTAATGTCTAGAGTATATTTAAAGCACCATGGGATGGTTGTAGACAAAAGTAGGAATAATTCATGCATCTGATGGATGGTTGACTAGATGACTTTAAGGTTCTTTTTAACTCTGATAGTGCATGATTCTATGCATATTAGAAATCTAGCCCTCGAACAAATATATATGAGAAGTCACACCATAAAATCAGAGTATAGGGAAGAAACTATAAAAATAACCAGAATGTGAGGGGGAAAGATGGACAGTTAAAATAGAGACCTGCTCTGAATAAACATTTAAAATAAGTTGAAAATATTTATTTTGCATGTCCTTTGACTAGTGATTTCCAGGTTTTCATAAAAAGGACTTGTTTTTGCAGTCAATTTAATTTTCTTCTATGATGATAATATTATTAACTTGGGACAATGTATAATGACAAAAGTCATGTTTTTAAAACATTTCAAATTCTATAAATACTCATCTGTGTAATGTACTGTTTATTTTATCAGCAGATCAATGTACAGTGTACAGATGGTTTGGGGGAGTTAATCCTGGGGTCTCATGTGAGTCCAGGGCCACAGGGCCACTGATTAGGAACCATTTATTTGAAGTATCATTTTTTTAAAGAGTAGACATTGGTTGAAGTTTAGAAGATGAATCTGAAGTACCTAGGCATGTGACATTTAAGTATCATTAAAATGAGAGTGAGAAAGAACACATGTACACACAAGAGGAGTTCACTAATTTGATGCATTTTAAAAACTTATTTGCCAGGAATAGTAGGAAAAGCTACATATTAAACTTCATAAAATTTTAATAATTATAATAATTATAATTATTTTACAAATAATAGAAAAAAAGGAACAAGGTTGTTAGGTAACTTGCTTAAAGATCAGCTGATTTTAACTGCAATTTATTTGTTTCCACATTCTGTCTGTGTTCCTTTTACTAAATGATGGGGATGCTTGTAACATATAGTGAAGAATGACCAATATTAGAAAATGTACATGAATATATTGGGAAAAAGTATAATATTTGAACACACATGCAGATTAAATTTATAATTTTCCAAATCCTTTCAGTAATATCAGGTTTTGACTTTTTCATAGACTGTCACATACAGTATCAGATAGTGAATTTCTCTTTTTCTTTTCTAGAAATTTATATAATAATTTCATTGTGTTCCTGGGTATTATTTTTTACCCATTTCAGAAGAATAAAATATAGTAACACTTCAAATTCATAAATAATTTTATCTTCATTTTATACATGGAGGTGTAGAGATATAAAAAGATGAAATGATACTTCCTTAGTCTTATAGATAATAAAGGGCAGAACCTACAAGTTGAAAACGGGTAGTCTAATTCTAAGGTATGTTCTTCATAAATTATTTTAGAAGATCATATAGAATGTCTGCTTAAATACAAAGATGTATATGAGAGGATACTTAGAAAACAATGGAAACAACTGCTTTTCAATAAATCCAATTTAAAATCATCTGCCTGTATGATCAAGGCAGCATAATTACCTTGCATTGAACTGACCTTTTACAATTCTCAATTCATGTTATATATATTATAAAATTTACTTACATCTTGTGGAGAGTAATAGAATAGTTGTTACTGTCTCCAAATACAAATAACTGAGCTAAATCAAAAGACAAAATATCTAACAATAAAAGACAGACCATTTTTGTGGGCAGATCTTAATTCTGTTCAAATTGTCTGTCTACCAGATAACTTGCATAAATATAATCTTAGTTGCTTTACACATTTTGAGATCTCTGGATCTTGTGATTCTGGATATGGGAATGTTTGGAATAGAAAGCTCACATGATGGATTTGACTGAATGTTCTGAGACAGAAAGAGTTCTAAAATAAGGGGTAAAATTTATAATTAATGTAAAAACTTTTGCTTCAGAGTGACCAATGTAGTCTTCAATAATAAATTAGGTAAAATAAAAGATCAATATATGTACACAAACATGTAGATAGATGTGATAATAAAATCTATTAAAGCATAACTTTGTCTCCTCTCTCATTCTGGACAGTTTCATACAGACAAATAAAGAAAATATTTCTGGAAATGTGTGAGGTAAGATGGCAGATTACAAGTGGCCTCCATGGATAAGAAGGGTCAGCATCACAAAGGAAATACTTCATTTTGAAGACAGAAAATAAGGAAGATCATCAAGAATTATGAAGTGTCAGGACAGATGAAAAGCACAGAGAAACAAAAGGGCTACAGTAAACTGTAAGAAACAGGATGTGACTCCAGCCTTGGATGCCAGATTGTGGGAAGGGAAGCTGAAGACATATCCCCAAGGTAAGGCAGGCATCTCTGGTGAAAACAACTGGTAGTCCTAGCCACAAGGCAAACCCACAGTTCTCAAAATGCTTGAATCCAGTTAGAGATTTATTGTGACAGAGATGCCTTCTGTGCAGCAGCCCAGGATTAGAGAAGAAATTAATTTTGTTGACTCTCTTATCTAGAGTGTTATAGCAAAGTGCCATTTTGAGAAGGGGATTATTGTTTAAAACAGAGGTACTTGGGGAACATCAAAACAAGGAATAAACCAGGTACTGTGGCACACAACTTTAATACCATTGAGTTGGTAGGCTGAGGCAGGAGGATCAGGAGGCAGCCTACCAGAGTCCAGAGGCAGCCTACCAGAGTCCAGAGGCAGCCAAAACAATTAAGCAAGATCTTGTCTCAAAACCAAACATAAAAAGGACTAGGGACAAGTCAGTGGTTGATCAATGGCCTAGAATGTTTGAGGCCCTGGGTTCCACATTCAAGTATGGAAGTAAAAAGGAACAATAATAACTCAGGGAACCTGGTGACGCTCTGCCACAGTGTCTTGGTGAGAGATGGGCACACATGAGGCAGTTATGAAGAGGAGGACAGCCAGATATATATCACTGTTGTTAGGTGCTATTGAATCCTACTCATAGTGATCCTATGTACAACAGAATGAAACACTCCCTGATACTGTGCCAGCCACAAAATCTTTTTTATGTTTAAGCCCATTGTTTCAAACACTGTGTCAGTCCATCTAGTTGAGGGATTTCCTTTTTTTCATTGACCTACTAATCTGCCAAACATGATATCCTTCTCCAGAGATTGGTCCCTTCTGAGTACATGTCCAAAATATGTAACACTCAGTCTAGCCATCCTTGCTCTCAAGGAGCACTATGGTTGCCCTTCTTCTATGACAGATCTATTGGTTCTTTATGCAGTCCATAGTATATTCAATATTCATCTTCAGCAAAATAATTCAATAGCATCAATTCTTCTACTGTCTCCCTTATTCAATGTTCAGCTTCCATAAGGATATGATGCAACTGAAAATACCACAGGATGAGTCAGGGTCACCTTAATTTTCAATGTGACATCTTGTCAATATTTTTAAGAGGTCTGTTGCTACAGCTTTTCCCAATGCAATGTTGGAATTATTCACAAAATTAGACTTTTTAAAAGATTTTCAAAAATAAGAACCCATGGGAAAATTTTGAAGTGGTGAACTTTTTTTATAGATGCATCAATTATTCCAAATTTGTAATGATGGAATATGACTTGGTTTCATATTTTTTGTCCTAGTTGTAAACCATTATGATGATTCATTTATTTAATTACAAGTATGTATGTTTTATATCACAATATAATCAACTTTAAAATAAATGTTGTAATTGCTGTTAGGTGCCATTGAGTTGAGTTCAACTCATAATGACCCTATGTACAACAGAATGAAACACTCCCCCGAAACTATGCCATGCCCTGCACTATGTCAGTGCTTCTCTACTATTTTTCATTGGTTTATTGTTTCAGGAGTGGGCTACCAGGTCCTTCTCCCATTTTTGAGGTGCTGGGGATTGGATTCAGGGTCTCAGAGAGGGCAGGGCAGCACTCTACCAAATGAGCTAAATCTCAACCCTTTAAAATAAATAGGACTACAACGTACCTATGTTTTCAAAGATCGCCAATATATTAATTATCTAATGAAAGTGAATACCATTTGATTTTATTTGAATGTTCTTTCACTGAAGTAGTTATAATGTAGAAAGTACTTAATGTAATGAAAAATAAGTGTCAGTTTCACTTATTGAAACCTGTAATAAAAGACTTGGTTATAAATAACAAAATGCATTTTACCTCTTTCAGATTGAGTTGATGAACCAGGAAGGAGTTGCTGTGCATGAATCATAGTTGAAGGAACACTTCCTCATCTCAAGTATCTCCCTGGACCAGGGGTTCAGTAAGGTTTTTTCCTCTGTTGCTCTGATCCTTTGCTTCTCAAAATGGAATATTTTGCCCTGCAGATATATGATCATTCACTCTGGAGAGGGAAAATTGCAATATAACTCTAATGTGTCTTCCCAAAGCAGTAATGTGAGCCTAGGGAAATAGTAAAACATACTGCCATACCAAGATTGTTAACATACTTATGTTTTTATGTGACATAAAAAACTCAGAACAAAATATTGGTTGTTGATTAATCTTACAGCGATTATGAAATCTCAAGTAATTTAGTTTGAGTCCATGATCATCATGCTCTATTGTTTTGGACCTGAGATAAGGCAGAAACATAGCAGGAAGAGCATGTAGCAGAAACTATACATTTCTTGGCAGTGAGGAAACACAGAGATAGACCAAGGAAGAGGCCTGAGACAGAACATAGTCCCCAAGAACAAACCCACAGTATCCTGCTTCCTCCAACTGAGGAAGTTTCCTCCAACTTCTGTAAGTTTCCACCATTTCAATAATGCCACCATATTTTGAATATATTAATGGATTAATCCTATGCTTAGATCAGAACTGTCATAATCCATTTACTTCTCAATGATTGGATCCACAAGAAGGGGAACAATCCTTCAATACATATGTCTTTGGGGAACATTTCAGGTGAAAAATATGACACAATATGAACTTTCATTATTGCCCATGAATAGTCACACAATGAATATCGAATATGCAATCTATATGATATTCTGATAGATCATAGAATGAAGTTATACATAATGCAAAGGATAGTTATCATAACTACAAGAAAAACAAAAGATTTTAGTGATGTGGTCATGGACAGAAAAGGGAGACCAAATGTTATGAAGATTCTTAAACAATTGTGACAGAAAAGATAACAGTGATAAAAATAGAAAATTTTCAAAAGAACTTATCAAATCAATACAATGTGTATTCATGTATTTGTTTATGAACATAGCAAAATTAGTATGTTATATATAATCAGTGTTTAATATTTAAAGAATGATTGCAGATGTTGGATTTTGGAGTGATCTAGTCATAGATAGACTGGATACATTAACCTTTGCTTTTTAAAAGTTAAGGAAAAGTATAGGTTTGTTTCTCTTCCTGAGAAACCAGTGAAGCAAGGCATTCTTTATTATTAGCTTCTAAGTTCTCACTAAAAGAATAATATGTTTGCTATAAATGTGTACTTCAACAAATATGACAGCTGATATTTATTTCTGAAGATCTTTGTAAAAAATAGTTTCCTTACTACTTTAATAAATGTAGCATTTCTTATTCTAAATTAAGGGAAAAATATACATGGAGCACCTGAGAAAAGTGATTTTTTTTATTGCCACTTCACATTTCTGCCCATAAATGACTCTCTCTAGAGTATCTCTTCATTAGTTAGGCTTGGTTTAGAAGGACTTTTTGTTTGTCCCATAAGTTATTATGCGTTTCTTTTAGAAGGAAAATTCAGGCATATTTTTGCCCATGTTGCAGTCTTCAGATTTTTAAAAAATGGTACTCCATGAGTTCTGAGCAAGAGCAATTAATAACATTGTATAGGTGTAGGATTATAATGAGATTGCAAGAGATTGGGGGATTTGATTCCTCTTACAAAGAATTTACTTCCTTGGCCCTTGAGAAGTTCTTTGATAATGAAAACATTCTCTTGAACAAAGTATTTCTAACTTAATACTAATCACAAGAAGATTTGGAGCAATAATTTTGGAACAGCTGTTAACTTTGTGTTATCACTATGAAGCCTTGCAAACAGTTCTGAGCATCCTTTAAGATGGCTAGAAAAAGCCCTCTTCATCTTGAGACAAATCTCTGTACTAAATATGTCCATACTGACATCATGTAAGATAATACATATTTAATCTTAACCAGACTATGAAAAATTGTAGAAAAAGAACAAGAAATGAATGGAATTATTAATATCATTACTATTGGTGATAACCATTTTATCATTTCAGGGTCAGAATTTAACAGTTATTTCAGCATCTCAGAAATAAGCAGTAATACCTGGCTCAAATGTGATCTTGAAAAGATTGTTTGTGTCAACAAATCCACACACAAGTATTCCTGGAAAAAGAGACAAACATTGTACAACACTAACATGCTTGAGCTTCTGTAGAAGAAATTATGATAAAGTTTGGCTATTACTCAGAACTTCCAGATCTAATTAAATTCATGTGCTGACACACCAGAAGGGAGAGGAAGTAATCTAACTCCAGAAGTAAAAAGAAGACATCTAAGCTATATAAAAAGATTGAAATTCTAATCTCTTTTGGACTAATAATTAGGTTAATGTATATGAAATTAATCTCCTTTTAACTGAAAGAGTCAATTGTTGCTGTTGTTAGGCGCTGTCGAGTCAAGTCCAACTCATAGTGACCCTCATAGGGTTTTCAATGGCTGACTGTTTCAAGATTGCCTTGGGAGTGGATTGCCACATCCTTCTCCCATTTTGCGGTGCTGGGAATCGAAATCGGGATCTCAGCGACTGCAGAGCAGTGCTCTACCAACTGAGCTAAATCCCAGCCCTTGAAAGAGTCAATAGATTTCACAAAATTAGCAACCTCCAATTCTCCAGATTTAGATATGGTAGAGATAACTTTTTAAATATTTACTAATAAAAACTTTGTAAAATATATTTATAATGTGCATGGAGAAGTGTGCTTATTGCCTCAGTTATCTGGGAAGCTGAGGCAGGAAGATCTCTCGAGTCCAGAAGTTCAAGGATAGCCTAGGCAACATAGGGAGATCCATTTAAAAACAAATGGGAAAAAAACTCATTTTTTTACCCATATTGGGGGAGAATTTAGCAGTGTCTTTAAACTAGAATTTTAAAATACCATCACTGCATGTGGATATGGTTTGGTATCACTCAAGTAAAAATAAGTTTCACAAGCTAATTTAATTTTCATTGAGTATAATTTGTACAAAGATGTAGTGACTTGGAAAGTTCTTCAATGTAAAAAAGATCTTATAAAAGAGATGCTATTGTTAACTAGACTTGAAAGAGCTAATGAATCATTCACTGCAAGAGGAAGTACAACACCATTTTGGATATTACCTTTTTCATTTAAATGCTGGAATTAAATGTGAAGTGAATCTCACTCATTTCCATTAAGTTGTAAGAAAACTTTATGTGATGCAGTTTACTGATACTTATGACAACCAAAGAACAATTTTCACACCTCATTGCTACATATAAATGAGAGGTAAAATGAAATCAGAAACATATAATAGGAGCCCTTTAGGCTCTTTGATCATTCATTATGTAGATTTTTCCCCCTACAGTATCACATTAGTTTCTGTACTTTACATACCAGAACAAAAAATAATTGAGAGCATATGTAAATGTTGCAAGTATTATTAGAGCTCTGGTAAAGTCTTTTTAGCTCAAGTGATTGGAACAGAACTTAATTTTTCATTTGCACAATCTTCGCCAAATCATAATTTCCTAGCCTTGTATTTCTCTGTAATGTTAATGGGATCAGTGTAATAATTACAGGATAATTAAGGTGTTTGATTAATCAATATAGTCATTTCAATTCCAAATAGTAACAGCTCAGCCTTCTCTAAATCACTATTTGAATTTTTAAAAAAATTAATAAATGAAATAACATGTCAGGACACGTTTACTTATATGTATGGGTATATAAATATATGGGTTGAGGTTTAACACCCATAGTAGATTGCTGCTCCACACTCTCTGAGAACCCAGGTTTGATCCCCAGCACCACAAAAATGGGAGAAGGACATGACAATCCACTCCCGAAGCAATCATGAAAACCATTAGCCATTGAAAACCCTCTGAGGGTCACTGTGAGTCTACTCTATGGCACTTACCAACAACATATAAATATGTAGTGACTTTCTTAGGATTTTCAATGGCTGTTTCAGAATTGTTTATGGAGTGGGTTGCCATGTCCTTCTCCTGTTTTTGTGGTGCTGGGGATCAAGCTCTGGACCTCAGAGAGTGCAGCACTGCACACTATCAACTAAGCTAAATCTCAGCTATATAAATATATATAATAAGTATTGCTTTGTGCTAATAAAGTGAAAAGTATCTAAATAATTAAAATTATTTAGAAAAAATTCCATGTTTAAAATCTATAAAATACTTTGACATTAAATACAAATATCACTGGCCTAAAAATGTTAGAGAAAATTATCACAATCCACTGATACAATTATTAAAATAAAGTGAGCTTCTGCTTCCTCACTCAACTATATGTGTAATCTTCAGCAATTTCTTACTCATAAAAATAGAAATACTAGTCACTGCTTCACAGAGCTTTATTATTAGATGAAATATATAAACAATTCTTTTAGCCAAGTTCCTGATACAGCATCAATAATGTGAGTCTTTCCTATCATGTATATATTGAAATATATAGTTATACTACTTAGACAATAAACTCTCAAGTTATGATTATTTAAAACTATTTTCTTTTAAAAAGTGACTGAATAGAGCCAGGAGATGTGGCAAATGCTTATAATCCCAGTGGCCCAGGAGGCAGCAGCAGGAGGATCACAAGTTTGAGACCAGAGGCAGTCTGCATAATGTAGCAAGACCCTGTCTCAAAAGTGAATTAAAAAAGGGCTGAGGGTGCAGCTCAGTGATACAACACTTGCAAAGCATGCAAGCACGAGGCCCTCAGTTCAATTCCCAGTACTCCAAAACAAATCAAAACAAAAAAATGACTGAATATATGATATCATCAATGAAATATTTTGTCTTATATTGTTAAACTGGGCAAAACTAAATATGCAAATGTCTATTACTGATACACTAACTTTTGTTGCATATACTATTTTTTAATATTGTAAGTTTAAAGTGGGACAATAACTAGCAAGTTAATAATAATAGAGGTGAATTATCTAGTTATAGTCAGTAGCAACTTTTATATACTATTAACTTCTACATCAATAGAACTTCATACAAATGAAAAACATTTGAAAATTTTCTAAAATATATTAATATCATGGTGAACTATTAATTGTAATAGAAGTGAAAATTAGTAAACTCTAAATATAAATTCTATGTCTTCCCACATAAGGGTAGGGATTCTTGAATTTCTGATAGGTAGTTCCTACTTCCTTATATTGTTTCCCCACTGCAAATCTTACTCCCTGTGTTCTTCTTCAGATTTGCTACAATGGCTCTTGCTTCAAATGAAAATGACATTAGCAAACTCTGAAAATCATAGCAGTAATGGAAGATATTTTTCTTAATACCTCAAATAAAGAGATTTTAAAAAACATAAACAGAAACTGAAGGTAAAGCTTAGTAGCAGAGCATTTTTCCTAACATGTGCAAGGTCCTGGGTTCAATTCCCAACATCATAAAAGTTAAATAAGTAGGCAAAAGGAATAACTCAGAATAAATTCACAAATTTCCTATATTGTTTCATTCATATATATATACATATGTTATATATGTGTGTATATATATTCATGTATATATATGTATATATATGTGTATGTATATATTCATTCATCTTTATCAAATGCTAAAATGGAGATATTAGCTAAGGCACATACCAAGTTGAGTTGTAATGTAATATTAAAGAAAACTAAGAGAAAGCAAACTAGACATTAAATAACAAGAAACACTCACTTCCAAAAAGGTATGAGAAGGTAAGGAGATTGGAGTCTGATAAATCATTCTTAAAGAGTATGTTTTAGAAAGTTGCACTAAGAGCTGCAGCCCCTAAGGGGAAGGGGTAAGGAATGCTATATCCTAAGTAGAATTCAAGAGAAAAGTGCTTGAATCTGATTACTTGAAGGACTTAAAAACTTAATATGTTTATCTTTCAGTTTAGAGAATAGGTGGACTCCTTGGTGCCTGAATCATGTCAGGGAAATCCAAGACAGAGTAAAAGGTTGGTTGAGCCAACCTGTCACATCAGAGAAAAGGCTATGTCCTAGGAAGATATCCATTGCTAGAACAAGTTGAAGCAGGTACACAGCGCAGTATTTCCTATGTATCACATACAGGCTACAGAGGAAACAGTGCAGGGTATCTTGTGTCCTGCCCAAGAAGAATTAATGAAATCTGATGGTAAAATGTATAAGATCACTGAATGTCTACAGCAGAAGATATAGTCCACAGTGATCAGACAAATGAGAAATAAATCTGCTATTGGCAATGTATCACCAGCATGAACTATCTACAAAGTAATCAGGAAATGACTTTTTTTTAAATGTGATCTTTAAAAAGTGTCATATTCCAGGGAACATGAAACAAACTCTTCTCTCACATCTAACTTAAAAGGATAAAAAACTACATCTAGTTTTGTTATGTCTTACAACATATCTAGATATGTTACAACATATCTAGATACGTTGTAAGAAAAAAATAAAATGTAATACAAAACCAGTTTCCTTCCTCCTTCCCTCCCACCTACCTTTCTTTCTTTCTCTTTGGTTCTGTATTTTTTTTTCTTGGCAGTACTGGGAGATTGAACTGATGGCCTTACATGTGCTAGGCAAGTACTTTCTCCCACTGAGCTGAACCCCTATCCTCAGCCTCATTTTTACTTTTTATTTCCTGACAGGATCTTACTAAGTTGCACAAGCTACCTCTTGGCCTTCAAATCCTGATTCTCCTGTCTCACCCTTGTGAGATGCTGGAATTACAGGTGTGCATCCTGGCACCCAGAAAAAAATGAACAACAAACAACAGTTTTCTTAAGGAATGTGTGTAGAATTATAGGAGAAAATTTTGCAGTCCCAAACTCAGAAAAACTACAACTTGTAAAAGTAGAGTTGAGAAAAATAAGTTGTCAAAGGGAAACCAGTGCACAGGAAAACCACTTTTGCAATGTGGGAGACAAGAGAAGTATCTTGAGGAGAAGGAAGATATTACTTGTGTGAGATAGGTGGCCATATAAATTGACATTGAAAAATGTCTCTTTTACTTTCCTGAGTATGGTTCTCATGATATGATATAAGCAGAAGTAATCTTCAACTGGAAAATGCATTTAACTTGCCCCATTGGAAACATTTCTTTAGTGAATTTTCCGTATGTTTTGAAAATTCTGTTAAAACTTACAGCAAGATTTTCGGTCTCTACCATATATTCATTGTATGGCCTTGAGTAAGTCATTTGATTTATCTACTTCTATTCCCTTGTGTGTTTAAAAAGATAATAACTTACTTCTTGGATATTTGGAGTTAATAGAATAAGATCATTTTTCAGGAGTGGCTGATAGTTTAGTTTAAAGACTTTGAAATGAAGAAATTTCTATCAATTTGAGTTATTTAGGTACAGATTTGTGATGGGTGTGATTAATACAACATTTTATATATGTTTATTAAAATTTATAATCATCTAATTAAATTTTTATGTCACCTACTAAAATTCAGTGATTAATTTTTTTCCTATAAATATCTCAATTTTCCTAAAAGAAACACTTTGAGAGAAATAAAAATCAATTCTGAAAATGACAGAGTGCTTTTACTTAATATTGTTTTGCACATAAGTTTTGCTCCTTAAATAAGCAACTCAGTATGTGAATTAAGAGGTAAAATACTAACAATACATTTATATACTAATGATGAACTTATTGCTAAACTATGATTTCACAAAGGAAGACTATGGTTCTGTATTAATAATATCCTCCTTATATCCATGAAATGAATGATCCTCAGTAAGAGAGAGGAAAAAGTAGCTCATAAAACTTTATTCAAAAGTAGTCTAAGCCAGGTACTGTGGAGCACACCTGTTATCCCAGAAACTTGGAAGGCTGATGCAGAATGATCACAAGTTTGAGTCCAGAGGCAGCCTGCACAATTTAGCAAGACTGTCTCAAAATTTATAAAGAACAAGAGGGGGCTTGGGAGTGTTCTTCAGTGATGGTGGTGATTGTTAGGTGCCATCAAGTCAGTGTCCGACTCACAAAGACCCTACTTAACAACAGGTAAAACACTATTGTTAGTGCTTCTCTGGTATTCACAGACTGTTTTCAATGACTGACTGTTTGTTGGGAGTGGGTTGCCAGGTCCTTCTCCAAAGACTACAGCACCTGCTGTTATCAGGCGGTCTCCTATCCAAGTACTAACCAGGCCCCACTCTGTTTAGCTTCCAAGATCTGACAGGATCAGATGTCATAGTGGTTATGGCTGCAGGCCTTCAGTGGTAGTGGAATGCTTACCTAGCATGCATGAGATCCTGGGCTTCATTCTCCACTACTGAAAGAAAAAAATAATCTATTTCAGTAATTATCTTCTGCATAATGACAAACAATATCTAATCCCATGTCAAAGTTAAAAGAACCTTCCCAAATTTGAGGAAGAATATCACAGTCTTTATGATGAAAGCTAAGTAACACTTGACATATTTAAGAGTTATAACTCCTTCCTAGAATTTAATCAAAAATTTAAATTATTACTATATGATAATTTTTGACAAAAAGG
>VMDO01028113.1:0-24377 GCA_007922755.1 Pedetes capensis
ACTTCATGGGTCTCTCCACTCCTTCAAGACCTCATTTCTAACACCTTAGCATGTCATAGTATCCCTAATGGCTAGAGTCCATTTCCAAATTTCCCCTTTGTCTGTGCAATGGTTACATGGTGAAAGAAAAGCCATCTGGAAAACTGACGGTATTTCAGCCTGTCCATTAAAATCCTTAGACCCCTAATTTGAATCCACATCCTTCAGGACCTAAGGCTGGGTTTCACCTTGCAGCCCCAAGCAAGGGCAAGAAGTGTTGCAGGAAAAGCACTGGGAACATGGAAGACTACTTGACCTGTTCAATAACAATAGGACTCGGGTTCTCATTCCTCTGCAAGTGACCTGAGGTATACCATGGAATACAGACATTATTTATTTGGGTTTACAGAGATTATTAGACCAAGATCACCTGGTCTGTTACTCCTGGGTGTTGCTGAGGCAAAGCTTCATGACAGAAGGGCAGTGGGTGCTGATCTGCTCACATTATGGATTTGGAGTTGAGGCTGTGTGTGTATGTTGGTGTGTGAACGTGGTGTGCATGTGTGATGTAAGAAGGTAATAACATCTGCAACAAAATAAGCAAGTATGAAGGGAAGATCGATTATATTCTAAATTTTCTCTCATCCTCAGGAAGAGGGCAACTTAAACTAGTAGTCTGGGATGGTATTTTGAAAATAAGTTGCACACATCTCTTAGTGTGGCTGCTCTGACTTGCATAGACTTCTAGGAGTTCCTTTCATGGACAATTAGGGTGAAGATATTTCAGCACAAAAGGGAAAATGCAGTGAGATGCAACATATTAGAAAACGCAAGCATTTTCCAGGTGAAGTGATTGATTATTGAAATATAAATATACAAAAAGTTCAGAACATATTTTCATATCAAAATCTGTGTTCATGGGTACCCCTACCAGCAGTCCACTTGGACATCTGTCTGCTTCAGATCTGGAGTTGAAGGAATGACATACCTGGTGTGTCCTTGCATGAGAGATCACTGGGAAGAAGTGGGTACAGAGGGAGGGAGAAGGCCGCTGAAGGTTACTTCAGTCACAATCATCCCCAGTTAACCCAATGCATCTCATCGAGCCATTCCCGGTAGCCAGTTATGGTACAGGGTTTATTGCTCTATCCTCAGGCACCTAGGGTGGCTATGGTTCTGACCCCACTTGGTGTCACTTCACAGTAGGAACAATAATTGCTTCCAGATTGATCTGCCATGCTCTTCTCCCTAGAGTGTTTTATCTGGAAGCTCAGCAGGAACAGGCCCCCCATGTTTAGCTGTTACCTTCAGAAATACAGGGGCCATGATTTTCAGCATCAATGTCTATGAATTCAAATTCAAATTGTTAGGTCTGAGAATTTGAAGCAAACCATAATCACCCTAGCTGTAAGAGACGGATATACTACCAAACAGTGTCCCATTTCCTGGAAAATTTTCAATGAGGTTCAGTGAGATTCATGAGGTTTTCTATGACTGACTGTGACTGGAGTGGGCTTCCAGTTTCTTCACCCAGCCCAAAGGATCCAGTAGTCTCATATTGTCTCACATGAAAGGACATATCAGACAGGTTCTTTCTTCATTTCACAGATCTGAGGAAATGAATGTCAAAGCAGTATGGCAGTGGCTGTATCCATTAATGCACCTTCAACAATGAACATTTTCTGAACTTTTTAATTTATAGATTTTGATAATCATTGACTTCTAACTGAAAGTGTTTACATTTTCTAATAACCTGCAGAACATCACATGGAATAGCTTGTTGTGCAAATCGTTTTACAGTAATTTTTCATTAAAGGAACTCTCAGAAGTACATGCAATCAAATTATTTAAACCTTTTATGAGATATCTGTATCTTCTGAGAATTGCTTCCTAAACTATGACTTTCAGTTGACCTCATAGTGGGGAAGTCACAAAATTTATAATACATTTATTTTTCTTTTACATTTTCATGTCTTGATAAAGATCACTACCTACATCATTCACACATGCGCGCACACACACGTACACACTCAAAGACTCTATTCCATGCGGTCATAAGATGAGCATAGAAGCACACACTGCACATCTGTCATGACGCTTTGCCTCATCCCAACCCACAAGCAACAGACCAAGTCTGAAGAACAAATAAATTTAAACCAAAATAAATTATTCATCCTTTCAATTGTGCTACTAACGTATTTTTCAAAGCAATGAGAATCTGACTACCTTTGTTACTGAAGACATCAAGTATTGATCCATATACAAGGTGCATTTCCTTGCTACACTTCCTGCAGTTGAAAAGCGCTACAAAATGAAATGCAACCTTGGATCTTGAAGGAATTGGATTCAAATTACTGGTCTATTTGAATGGATAGACTTTCAAGTGAGATCCAAAATTTTCCCTGATGTCTTCTTTTTCACCTCACAATGGTAGCACAGTCAAAGATAACAGTCAGAAGTGGACTTTTGCATTGAGGGGAAATTATGGCATGCAGAGGCAGAGAGAAAGGAGTTCTTCAAAGACTGGCTAGAGAAAGGAACAGCAGCATGTATGGCAAGCCCACTTTCAGTGGTAAAATTCAAGTCATACTCATAGTGAATTTTGTGTGTGTTTTGGGGGACTTATTTGGATTAATGGCCCTTCTCCCAAGCCTACAGCTTCTGGTGTTCCCAGGCGGTCTCCCATCCAAGTACTAACCAGGCCCGACCCTGCTTAGCTTCGGAGATCTGACGGGATCGGATGCCACAGGGCTACAGCTGCAGGCAAACCCCTCCCAAACGTCAACCTGCCATTGAAAACCCTATGAACAGCAGAGAAGCACTGACAATCGTGTTTCCCCTGTTGTACAGAAGGTCGTTATGAGTCGGATACCGACTTGACAGCACCCAACAACAACAACATTTGGATTAACAATATATTCTGATTAAAACCTGAATCAACAAAACACCCTAATATGCCAAATATCATCCATAAATTTTGTGCACTTGTTTAGGTTGTGAAGCAGATGCCAAAAGTTAAGCATTCTTATAGTGGATCAGAACAATTCAAGCAAATTTTAAAATTCTTTTCAGGATATTCAATGATCTTAGTGCCATTGGTGTTCAACTTGTAAACCTATACTTGTCTCTTGAAGTCTATCCATAGTATAAAATTTTGGAATTGTGCACAGGAGGAGACCTGCATTCATAATCAAAAGAGATGGAAGGTATTTTGCAGATCAGAGACAGAGAGAAAAAAACAGAGCCTCCTACAAAGCAAGCACACTTTATGAGGGAGAAAATTACATCAGGTTAATAGGACCTGAGTAACAGGTAGAGGTATGGAGAAGCCTTGTTACTTCTCTGAACACAGCTTTGAGAGAGGCAAGCACTCGGCACCCCTTTGTGACAGGATTGAGTGCTGAAAAATGGAATGCACCCTGGAATCCCAAACAAGTTGGATTTGATTTGTTAGGTCTAAGAATTCAAATTCTTAGACCTAACAATTCAAATACAAGATTTTCACAGTATTGTTTTTCTTTCACCCTACGCAGGTGGTAAAGTCATAAGTGAGAGTTGGAGTGGTAAAGTCATAAGTGAGAGTTGGAAGAGGATGTGTCCAGAGGTCACTTTAGGAACTGCAGAGTCACAAGAAGGCTTTTTTTTTTTTTCAGGGACTGGAGAATGAATTGAGCAACCACGTGAATGCAGAGAACAACTTCAGTTGTAGAAAATGAATGAATTCTTATTTGATGAATCTCACCTGTCTGTCAGCCTGTTCTGTGATGGCTTCCAATTGGCAGTGATGCTTAAAACCATGGCAAGTGTATTTCAGAATGTATCACCTCACCCATGGGGGACACATTCCTGCTGAACTTCCATACTAGGACACTCAAGGGAAAAGGACATGACACATGCCTCTGGAAACAACTGGCATTCTTGCTGTGAGGTGCTATCAAGTGGGATCCTTACCATAGCCAACCTAGGTACAAGAGTATGACATATTACCAAACACTGTGCCATGCCTGGCCATATGGTCAGTGAGATTAAATGAGGTTCATATTTTTTTTTGGCCTATTGTGACC
This sequence comes from Pedetes capensis, assembly GCA_007922755.1. NCBI lineage: Eukaryota > Metazoa > Chordata > Mammalia > Rodentia > Pedetidae > Pedetes > Pedetes capensis. Next base: position 4,044 of record VMDO01028113.1, read on the forward strand.
GGAGTGGGCTTCCTGTTCCTTCTCCTGGCCTAGAGGATGTGGTATCCCTGATGGCTTCCAATGAAAGTACCTACCAGACATGTACTTTCTTCACGTCACAGATTGGAACAAGTGGATGTCAAAGTGGTGTGGCGGTAGCTATATCCATTAACAAAGTTCTATAAGAAATATATACTGAACATATTATTTTCATGTTTCAGTAATTAATGACTTCTAATTAAAATTTTTAAATTTTCTAATATCTGCATATTAGTGCATTGAACATCTTGTGTGAAAATAGTTTTACTATAATTTTTAATTAAAATCACTCCCAGAAGTACATGCAATCAAACTATTTAGGCATATTATGAGATATGTGTATCTTATTCTAATAACGGCTTCCTATACTTTTACTCTCAGCTGGCCTCAGAGGGGGGAAGTTACAAAACTCATCACATTTTTACTTTTCTTTTACAATGTCATTATTCTGTATATAGATCAGTACCTACATCCTTAACACAAATGGGTCCAACCCCCACCCCAGCGCGCGCACACACACGCACACATCCCTACAAATTCCATTATATAAGTCATACGATGAGCAGCTAAGCACACACTGCCCTTCTGTCATGACACTTTGCCTCCTTACAACCCAGGAGCAACAGACCAAGTTTTCTTGGTCTAATAAACAAATAAATAATTTTAGACCCAAATAAATAGTTCCTCCCTTCAATTGTATTACTCAGGTATTTTTCAAAGCAACAAGTACCTGACTATCACTGTTACTGAGCCTCTCAGGTATTCTTCCACATAACTGGTTCTTTTCCCTTCCACATACCTTGCAGTTGATTAGAGATGAAAAATGAAAGGCAGGCCTGGATCCTGAGTGAATTAGATTGCAATTACACATGTAACTCTCTGGATGAACTTTCAAGTTGGATCCAAGATTATCCCTGATGTCTTTTCTTTCACTGTGCAGTGGTCACACAGGTGATGATGACAAGTGAAAGATTACTTTTACCCTGAGGGGAAATTATGACATGCAGAGGTAGAGAGAAATGGATTGTTGAGGTTCTGGAGAGAAACACGAAGAGCGTCATGCCTGGCAAGCCCACTTTTCATGGTGACATTGAAATCATACCAATGATGAGTTTTGGGGGGACTGATTTGGATTTGTAGCATCCCCTATTGAACACCTGAATAATGAAAGCGCCATGAGAGATAAACTATCATCCACAACTTTTGAGCAGTTTTTTAGGTTGAGGATCAGTTGCATAGGGAAGCATTCTTATACTGGATCAGAAACATTCCAGTAAATTTTAGAATTCTTTTCAGCATATTGATAGATTTTAGTGATACTGGTGTTCCATTTCTAAACTGATACTTGACTCTGAAAGTGTATCCATGGCAAAAGAGTATTGGATTGGACATGGGAGGGTAGCTGCATTCATAACCAAAAGAGATGGAAGGTATTTTGGGGTTCAGTGACTAGGAACAAAAACAGAACATCCTACAAAGAGAGCACACATTATGAGGAAGAAAATCACACTATTCTAACGGGACCTGTTAAAACAGGTGGAGATATGGAGAAGCCTTGTTACTTCTTGAACACAGCCTTGAGCGAGGCATGCACCTGTTGCCTCCTTGTGGCAGGATTGAATGCTGAAAAATAGAATGCAGCCTTGAATCCCAAGCAAGTTGGATTTGATTTGTTGGGTCTAAGATGGTCTCATATAAAAAGACATACCAGATATGCCCTTTCTTTACCTTGCAGGTCAAAGCAAGTGGATGTCCAAGTTATCTGGTGGTAGCTATATTCATTAACAAAGTTCTAAAGTAAATATGTCCTTATCTTTTTGTATTTGTATATTTCAGTAATCAATGACTTCTATTTGAAAATGTTTGAATTTTCTAATAACCTGCATAACATCACATTGAACATCTTGATGTGAAAATCATTTTGCTACAATTTTTCATTAAAAGGGCACCCAGAAGTACATGCAATAAATGATTTGGGTGTATTATGAGACATGCATATCTCTTTGACAATTGCTTCTTATAGTTGTCCTCAAACTTTGGAAGTCCTACAATTCATAATACATTTAATTTTCTTTTACTTTTTCATAATTCCATGTATAGATCATTACCTACATCATTCACACACATGGACATGTGCGCGTGTGCGCGCGCACACACACACACACACACACACACACAGAGTCCATTCCAAGCAGTCATGGGATGAACATGTAAGCCCACACTTCACTTCTGTCATGACACTTTTTTCTCATCACAACCCATGAGCAACAGACCAAGTGATTCTGGCCCAAAAAACAAATAAATAATTTTAAACCAAATTAATAATTCCTCCCTTCAATTGTATTACTCAACTATATTTCATAGCAACGAGAACTTGGCTACCTTCATTACTGAACAAAGCAAGTTATTATTCCACATACCTTGGGCATTTCCCTGCAACATTCTGGCAGTTGATAAGGGCTGCAAAATGAAATGTAACCTGTGATCCTGAAGGAATTGGATTCAGATTACTAATCTATGTGAATGGGTGGACTTTCAAGTCAGATCCAAGATTTTCCCAATGTCTTTTCTTTGACCTCCCAATTGTAGCACAGTCAAAGATGACAGGTAGAAGAGGACTTTTGCCTTAAGGGGAAATTATAACATGCAGAGGCAGAGAGAAGTGAGTTCTTGAGGGCCTGGAGAGAAGCGTAAAGTGCATACATGATGCCTGGCAGCCCACTTTCAGTGGTAAAATTCAACTCATACCAGTCATGAATTTTGTGTGTTTGAAGGGCCTGATTTGGATTTATAATAAGACCCTTTTGAACACCTGAATAATGAAGGCACCCTAATATGTGAAATACTGTGTGCAACTTTTGAGCAGTGTTTTAGGTTGAGAAGCACATTTCAAAGTGAAGCATTCTTATATCGATCAGGACTCTTTAAGCAAATTTTAGAATTCTTCTCAGGATATTAGTGATCTCAGTGACGTTAGTGCCTTGGTGTTCAGTCTGTCAACCTATCCCTGCCTTTTGAAATCTATGCATGTCTAAAATAATAGGGATTAGACATAGAAGGAGAACTGCATTCATAACCCACAGATATGGAAGGTATTTTTCAGTTCAGAAGCTTAGGAAAAAGAGCATCCTACAAAGCGAGCAAACATTCTGTGGGAGAAAATCACACGATAACAAGATGTGAATAACAGCCTGAGGTATGGAGAAGTCAGATTACTTCTTTGAATACAGCATTGAGAAAGGCAAGCATCTGGCACCCCCTAGTGGCAGGATTTAATGCTGAATAACAGAATGCTGTCTGGAATCAGGATTATTTTCTTTCACCCTGTCCAAGTGGCAAAATCGTAAATGAGAGTTGACAATGGACATTCGAGGGAGGGCACTTTGTAAAGTGCAGAATCACTTGCATTTTTCTAAAGTGTTAGGCAGGAATGGAACACCACATGCACGCAGAGCACAAATTCAGTGGGAGAAAATGAATGCATTCTTAAATGACTGACTCCACCTGTCTGCCAGCCTGTGCTGTGGCAGCTTCCAATTTGCAGCGATGCTGAAGTCCATGCCACCTGTATTTCAGAATGTATCATAGTCACCCATGGTGTCCTATTCCTGCTGAGCTTCCAGACTAAAACACTCTAGGGAGAAGAATATGTCAGATCCCTCTGGCAAGAATTGTTCTTGCTGTGAGTTTCCATCCAGTGGGGTCCCAACCATAACCACCCCAGGTAAAACAGAAGGATACTACCAAACACTGTGCCATGCCCCATCAAATTTTCAGTGAGGCTCAATGAGGTTCATAGAGTTTTCTATGTATCATTGTGACTGAAGTGGTCTTTCAGTTCCTTCTTCCAGTCTACAGGACCTGGTAGTCCCAGGTGGCTTCAACATGCAAAGACATAAGAGATTTGTCTTTTCTTCAATTCACAGATCTGAGGAAACTGATGTTGAAGTTGTATGGCAGTAGCTGTATCCATTAACATAGCTTCTAAAATATATATATTGTGAACTTCTTTCATTTGTATATTTCAATAATTCATGAGTTCTAATTGAAAATGTTTACATTTTCTATTAACCAAGACAACATTGCATTGAATATCTTGGTATGAAAATCATTTTACTGTAGTTTTTTGTTAAAAGTACTCACAGAAGTATGTAGAATCAAACAATTTAGGCATATTATGAGATATGTGTATCTTATTCTGACAACTGTTTCTTATACTATTACTTTCAGTTGACCTCTTAGTGGAGTCATCACAAAATTTTCAATACATTATATTTTATTTTACATTTTCATAGTTCTCTGTATAAGTCACTACCTACATCATTTACAAACATGGACACACACACACACACACACACACACACACACACACACACACAAAACCCGCTCCATCCCAAGTAGTGATGAAATGAGCATATAAGCACACACTGCGCTTCTGTCTTGACACTTTGCCTCATCACAACCCACAAGCAACAGACCAAGTGATTCTGGTCTGAAAACCAAATAAATAATTCTAAACCAATATAGATAATTCCTCCCTTCAATTGTATGACTCATATTTTTCAAAGCAACGAGAACCTGACTACCTTCATTGTTGAAGAGATCAAGTATTCTTCCACATAACTGATGTGTTTTCCTGCAACACTTCCTACAGTTGATTAGGGTTACCAAATGACATGCAGCCTTGAATCCTGAAAGAATTGGAATTGCATTACTGTTTTAAGTATTTGAATGGATAGACTTTCAAGTCGGATCCAAGATTTTACCTGATATCTTTTCTTTCACTTCACAATGGTAGTGCAGTCAAAGATGACAGGTGGAAGTATACATTTGCCTTGAGGGGGAATTATAATATGCAGAGGCAGAGAGAAATGAGTTCTTGAGGGACTGGAGAGAAGCATGAAGAGCATCATTTCTGGCAAGCCCACTTTCTGTGGTAAAATTCAAATCATTTCAATAATAACTTTTGTGTGTATTTGGTGGGACTCTTTTGGATTTGTACTATTCTCCCACTGAATACCTGAATAATGAAGGCACCCCTAATATCTCAAATCTCATCCACAAAATTTGAACATTTTCTCAGGGTAAGAATCAGAAGGGTAGGGGAAGAATTCTTAAACTGATTCAGAACTATTTGTGCAAATTTTAGAATTCTTCTCATGATATTGAATGATCTTAGTGTCATTGGTGTTCAACTTGTAAACTTATACTTGCTTCTTGAAGTCTATCCATGGCAAAATAGTTTGGCATTGTACATGGAGGAGAGCTGAATATATCACCAGTACAGATGGAAGGTATAGTTTGGCTCAGGGCCTGGGAGAGAAAATAGAGCATCCTACAAAATGAGCACACATTTTGTGGGAGAAAATCACGCTATGTAAACAGGACTGGAGTAACAGGCTGAGGTATGGAAGAGGCATGTTACTTCTGCAAATATAGCTTTGAGAAAGTACCTCTCAAGTACCTATTGCATTACTGGTGCCCCTTGTGGCAGAATTTAATGCTGAGAAAGGGAAGGTAGCCTGGAATCCTAAACAATTTGAATTCGAATTGTTAGGTATAAGAATTCAGATTTGAGTTCTTAAACCCTCTTAAACCCTCAGGGCTGTATACTTTCACCATATCTCTTCAATTTATATGCTGAGTAAATAATCCGAGAAACTGGACTTTATGAGGAAGAACACGGGCATCAGGATAAGAGGAAGACTCATTAACAACCTGCATTATACAGATGATATAGCTCTGCTTACTAAAAGTGAAGAGGATTTAAAACATTTACTGATGAAGATCAAAGATCATAGCCTTCAGTATGGATTGTGACTGAACATTAACAAATCAAAAATCCTTACAACTACGTCAGTATGCAACTTCACAATAAATGGAGAAAAGATTGAGGTTGTCCATGATTTTGCTTTGCTTGGCTGTATAATCAACACCCCTGGAAGCAGCAGTCAAGAAATAAAAAAATGTATTGCTTTGGGAAAAGCTGTGGCAAAAGATCTCTTTAGAGTACTGAAAAGTTAAGATGTCACATTGAAGACAAAGGTGTGCCTGACTCATATCGTGGTATTTTCAGTTGTATGATATGGTTGTGAAAGCTGGACATTGAACAAGGGAGACAGGAGAAGAATGGTTGTTTTTGAATTATAGTACTGGAGACAAATACTGAATATACTTTGGACTGGCAAAAGAACCAACAGAACTGTCCTAGAAGAAGTGCAACCAGAGTGCTCCTTGGAAGGAAGAATGGCTAGACTGTGTCTTACATATTTCGGACACGTAGTCAGGACAGACCAATCCCTGGAGAAAGACATTATGTTTGGGAGAGTGGTAGGTCAGGAAAAAAAAAAAAAAAAGCCAAACCTTCCACCAGATGGATTGTCACAATATCTGCAACAGTGGGCTTAAGCATAAATAAGATCCTGTGCCTAGCACAGAACTGGGGAGTGTGTCATTCTGCTGTACATAGGGTTCCTATGAGTCAGACTCAACTTGACAGCACCTAACAACAACAATAAACCCTACAATTCAAATCCACGATTTTCATAAGATTGTTCTCTTTCATGCTGCCTAGGTTGTAAAGTTGTAAATGAGAGTTGGAAGTGGACATGTATGAGAGGGCATTTTATAATATGCAGAGACACTAGAAGTTTTTTCATCAGGGACTGGCAAGTGAATTGAACAACAATAGTCTCACAAAGCACAATGTCAGTGGGAGAAAAATGAATAAACTCCTGTATAACTGACCCCACCTGTCTGTCAGCCTGAGCTGAGGGGGCTTCTAAATTGCTGTGATGCTCAAAACCATGCCACTTATATTTCAGAATATATCATAGTCATACTTGGCAACCCTGTCCCTGCTGTGTTTCTAGACTAACACACTATAGGGAGAAGAACAATCAGAGCACTCCAGACATGATTGTTGTTCTTGCCGTGAGGTGCCTTTGAATGGGGCCCAAACCATAGCCACCCTGGGTACAAGAGAAGGATATACCACCAAACATTATGCCACACTTTGCAAAATTGTCAGTGTTTCAGTGAGTTTCATAGAGTTTTCTATGGCCAATTGTGACTGGAGTGGGCTATTGGGTCCTTCTCCCAGCCTACAAAACCCAGTAGACCCAGGTGGTCTCACATGCAAGGATATACCAGAAATGTCCTTACTTCAACTTGCAGGTCAGAGGAAATGGATGTCCGAGTGCTATGGTGGTACTTGGATCATTAACATAGCTCTAAATTGAATCTGTCCTGAACTATTTGTATTTGTATATTTCAATAATTAATGACTTCTAATTGAAAATGTTCACATTTTCTAATAACCTGCATAACATTGCACTGAATATCCCCATGTAAAACAGTTTTACTCTAATTTTTCATTAAAAGAACTCCTAGAATATGATGCAATCAAACTGTTTAGGCATATTATGAGCTATGTGTATCTTATTCTGACAATTGTTTCCTGTACTATTAGTTTTAGTTCCCCTCAGGATGGGGAACTTAAAAAATTTATAATACATTTAATTTTATTTTACATTTTTGTAATTCTGTATATCCTGCAGCTGTAGCCCTGTGGCATCCGATCCCATCAGATCTCGGAAACTAAGCAGGGTCGTGCCTGGTTAGTACCTGGATGGGAGACCGCCTGGGAACACCAGAAGCTGTAGGCTTGGGAGAAGGACCTGGCAACCCCCTCCCAAAAATCAACCTGCCATTGAAAACCCTATGAACAGCAGAGAAGCACTGACAATAGTGTTTCCCCTGTTGTACAGAGGGTCGCTATGAGTCAGATACCAACTCGATGGCACCTAACAATAACAACAACAACAATTCTGTATATATGTCACTACCTACTTCATTGACACACATGCATATACAAATATTCATACACTCACACACACAAACACACACAGACTCCACTCTAAGATGCCATAAGCTGAGCATGTCAACACCCACTACCTTCTGTCATGAAACTTTGCCTCGTCACAACCCAGGAACAAGAGACCAAGTGATCTTGGTCTGAAAAACAAATAAATAGTTGTAAAACCAAATAAAGAATTCCTCCCTTCAGTGGTATTACTCAGGTATTTTTCAAAACAATGACAATCTGAACACTTGAATAATGAACCATTTTAATATCTCAAATCTCATTGGCCTTTCTGAGCAGTTTTTTTTTTTTTGGTGGTACTGGGGATTGAACCCAGGGCCTCACATCTGCATGCTCTGCAAGTGCTGGACCACTGAGCTGCGCCCCCAGCCCTTTTTTTTTCTTTTTGAGATAGGGTTTCACTAAATTACGCAGACTGCCTCTGGTCTCGAACTTGCGATCCTCCTGCCTCCACCTCCCAAGCTGCTGGGATTACAGGCCTGCGCCACCACACCCGGCTTGAGCAGTTTTTTTTAGGTTAAGAATCAGATAGGTAAGGGAAGCATTCTTGCATTGGATCAGAACTATTCATGAAAATTTTAGAATCCTTCTTATGTTATTGAATGATCTTAGTGCCATTGGTGTTCTCCTTGCAAGTCTATCCATCTTGAAGCCTATCCATGGCAAAAAAAAAATTGGTATTGGACGTGGGAGGAGAGCTGAATACATAACCAGAAGAAATTGAAGGTATTTTCTGGCTTGGTGACTGGGAGAAAAATAGAGCACCTACAAATGGAGCACACATTATGTGGGAGAAAATCATGCCATGTCAACAGGACTGGAGAAATAGGCTGAGGTATGGAGAAGCCATGTGACTTCTTTGGACATAGCCTTGAGAAAGTCAAGTACCTAGTGCATTACCTGGCACCATCTTGCAGCAGGATTTAATGCTGAGAAATGGAATGCAGGCTGGAATCCCAAAGAATTTGCATTCAAATTGTTAGGTCTAAGACCTAACAATATGAATCCAAGATTTTCATAGCTTGTTTTCTTTCACTATGCCATGTGAGAAAGGCATAAATGAGAATTGGAAGTGGACATATATTGGGAGGGCAAATTATAAACTGAAGACTCATGGGAATTTTGTCTTCAGGAACTTTAGAGTGAATTGAACAACCACATACTCACAAAGCACAATTTCACTGGCACAAGTGAATTCATTCTTATATTACTGACACCACTTGTTTGTCAGCCTGTGCTGTGGGGACTTCCAAGTTGCTGTGATGCTGAAAACCATGCCACCCATATTTCAGAATGTATTATAGTCACTCATGGTGTCCCATTCCTGCTGAGCTTCCAGACTAAGACACTCTAGGGAGAAGAACATGGCAGATCCCTCTGGAAATAATTGCTTTTCTTGCTGTGAGGTGATGTTGAGTGGGGTCAGAACCATAGCCACATTAGTTACAAGAGAGGGATATACAAGCGAACACTGTACCATGCCTGGCAAAGCCGCCAGTGGTTCAATGAAATTCCTAGAGTATTCTATGGCTGATTGTGACTGGATTGGGCTTCTGGGTCCTTCTGTGGGCCTATAGGACATGATAGTCCAAGGTGGTCTCCTCTAAAACGACATGCCAGACATGTGCTTTCTTCAACTTCCAGATCTGAGGAAATGGATTGCAAAATGGTAAGATGGTAGGTGTATCCATTAATATAGCTTCTAAAATGAGTATGACCTGAACTTTTTGTATTTGAATATTTAAATATTCTTTGACTTCTAATGGAAAATAATTATATTTTCTAATAATCTGCATAACATTGCACTAAACATCTTTGTTTGAAAATAGTTTTATTGTAAATTTTAATTAAAAGCACTCCCAGAAATACGTGCAAGTCAACTCTTTAGAAATACTATGAGATATGTGTATCATATTCTGGAAATTGCTTCCTATTCTATTAGTTTCACTTTACCTCATATTGGGTAATTTACAAAATTTATAAGATATTTTAACTTTCTTTTGCATTTTCATAAATTTTTCCATAGGTCATTACCTATGTCTTTCATACACAGGCACACACACACACACACACACACACACACACACACACACACGCACTCCTCTTCAAGCTGTTACAAATTTAGCATATTAGCACCCACTGCTGCCATGACAGTTGGCCTCATCACAATCCAGAACCGACAGACCAATTGATTCTGGCTTGAAAACCAACAATAATTGTAAATCCAAATAAATAATTCCTCCCTTCAATTGTGTTACTCAGGTATTTTTCAAAGCAATGAGAATCTGACTACCATAATTATTGAAGAGATCAAGTATTGTTTCTCTTGTCTGGTGCATTTCCCTGCAACACTTTGTGCAGTTGATTAGGGCTGCAAAATGAAGTGCGACCTTGGATCCTGAAAGAATTGGAATCAAATTCCTGGTTCAATGATTTGAATGATGGACTTTAAAGTCAAATCCAAGATTTTCAGTGATGTGTTTTCTTTCACCTTGCAATGGTAGCTCAGTCAAAGATGACAGGTGGAAGTGGGCTTTTGCCTTGATAGGAAATTATAGCATGCAATGGAGAGAGATATTTGTTCTTGGGGAATTGGAGAGAGACATGAAGAGCATCATTCCTGGCAATCTTACCTTCAGTGGTAAAATACAAAATATACAAATAATAGATTTTGTGTGTGTGTGTGTGTGTTTGGGGGACTGATTTGGATTTGTAATATGTGCCTATTGAACAACTAAATAATGGAGGCACCCTAATATGTCAGATTTCAACACCAACGTTTAATGATTTTTTTTAGATACAGAAATAGATGTGTAAGAGAAGCATGCTTGTATTGGATCAAAATTATTTGAGAAAATTTTAGAATTCTTCTCATGATATTGAGTGATCTTAGTGCCATTGATGTTCATCTTATAAACGTATACTTTCCTCTTGAATTCTACCCATGGTAAGATAGCTTGGGATAGGACACGGGAGTAGAGCTGAATACAAACACAAAGAAATGGAAAGTATATTCCAGTTTAGGGATTGGGATAGAAAATGGAGCATCCTAAAAACCGAGCCCACATTCTGTGGGAGAAAATCATGCTGTGTCACCAGGACTTGAGTGCCAGGCTGAGGTACTGAGAAACCTTGTTACCGCTTTGAACATACCTTAGAGAAAGGCAAGTACTGGGAGTATTACCCAGCACCCCCCTGTAGCAGGAGTTCAGGCTGAAAAATGAAATGCAGTCTGGAATCCAAAACAACCTGAATCCAAGATTTCCATTAGATTGTCTTCTTTCACTCTGCCCCGGTGGCAAAGTCATAAAATCAAGTTGGAAGAGGACATTTTGAGAGGGAAAATTATATAGTGAGGAGTCACAGGAAGTTTTTTTCTTCAGGGACTGGAAAATGAATGGAATAACAGCATACTCACAAAGCACAATTTCAGTGGGAGAAAATTAATTCATTCCTATATGATCTACCCCACCAGTGTATCACCCTGAACTGTGGGGCCTCCCAGTTGCTGTGATGGTGAGAGCTATGCCACCTGGATTTGAGAAGATATCAGGGTCACACAGGGTGGCCAGTTCCTGATGAGCTTCCAGACTAAGACATTTTAGGGAGAAGAACACAGCAGATAACTCCAGAAACAATTATTGTTCTTGTTGTGAGGGTCCCTATAGTGGGGTCCAAACCATAGCCACTCTAGGTATGAAAGAAGGATATATCACCAAACACTTTGCCATGCATGGCAAAATTGTCACTGGTTCAATGTGATTTTTAGGCTTTTCTATGTCCGACTGCGACTGGAGTGGGCTGCCTGGTCCTTCTCCCAGTCTACAGCACCCAGTATTCCTGGGTGGTCTCACATGAATAGGCAAACCAGACATATCCTTTCTTCAAATCGTAGATCTAAGGAAATGGATGTCAAAGTGGTATGGCAGTAGCTGTATCCATTAACATAGCTTCTAAAATGAATATGTCCTTAACTTTATATATAATATATAATATATATATATAATATATAATATATATATATATATATATATATATATAAATTCATTGACTTCTAATTGAAAATGGTTACATTTTCTAATCACCTGCATAACATTGCATTGGAGATCTTTGTGTGAAAATAGTTTTATCATAAATTTTCATGAAAAGAATTCCCAGAAGTACATGCATGTCAATAAACTTAGATATATTACAAGATATGTGTTTCCTTATTCTGACAATTTCTTCCTATACTATGAGTTTCACTTCCATTTTATTTTTCTTTTACGGTTTCATACATTTGTACATAGGTCATTACCTGTAACTTTCACACACTGCATACACACAAACACACACACGTGCACACACACACTCCTCTCCAATCTGTCACAAGATTAGCACTTCGACAACCACTGCCCTTCTGCCATGACACTTTGCCTCACCATAACCCAGAAGCAACTGACCAAGTGATCCTGGTCTGAAAATTAAATAAATAATTGTAAATCCACATAAATAATTCCTCACTTCAATGATATTACAAAGGTAATTGTCTACCATGATAATTGAAGAGATCAAGTATTGTTCTACACACCTTGTGCATTTCCCTGTAGCAATTCCTGCAGTTGATTATGGCTGCAAAATGAAATGCTGCCTTGGATAGTGGAAGATTTGGATTCAATATACCGGTCTGAGTATTTGAATGGATAGACTTTAAAGTTGAATCCATGATTTTCAGTGATATATTTTCTTTCACCTTGCAATGGTAGCACAATCAAAGATGATAGATAGAAGCACACCTTTGCCTTCAGGGAAAACTACAATATGCATAGGCAGAGAGAAATTTGTTCTTGGGGGACTGAAGAGAGACATAAAGAGCATCATGCCTGGGAAGCTCACTGTCAGTGGTAAAATACAAAACATACAAATAATGATTTTTATGTGTATGTTGGAGAGAATGATTTGGATTTGTAATATGCCCCTATTGAACACCTGAATAATGAATCTCCACAACTTTTGGGAAGTTTTTAGATTGAATATCAAATGTGTAAAGGAAATATGTTTATATTAGATCAGAATTATTCAAGTAAACTTTAGAATTCTACTCATGATAGGAATATCATTAGTGCCATTTCTGTTCATCTTTTAAACTTATACTTGCCTCTTGAAGTCTACTCCTGGCAAGGAAGTTTGGAGATGGATACAATAAGAAAGCTGAATACAAACACAAAGAGATGGAAGGTATTTTCCAGTTCAGGGACTGGGATAGAAAATACAGCATTCTACAAATGGAGCACACACTCTGTTGGAGAAAATCAGGACATGTCAACAGGATTAGGCTGAGGCATTGAGAAACCATGTCACCTCTTTGAACATAGCCTTGGGTGAGGCAAGTACCGGGTGTATTACCCAGGACCCTCTTCTGGCAGGATTTCAAACTGAAAAATGGAATGCAGCCTGGAATCCAAAACAATTTGAACTCGTGTTGTGAGGGAGGTCTTAGAAACCAAATTAGAATTCTTAGACCTGACAATTTGAATCCAAGATTTTCATAGAATTGTTTTCTTTCACCCTGCCCAGGTGGCAGAGTTATAAATGAGAGTTGGAAGTGGACATGTGTCAAGAGGGAAAATTTTGAACTGCAGAATTACAGGCTGTTTTTTCTTCAGGGACTGGAAAGTGAATTGAAGAACAACATGCTACCAATGCACACCTTCAGTTGGAGAAAATGAATGCATTCTTATATGAATTACCCTAACTGTCTGTCAGCCTGAGCTATGGGGGATTCCAAGTTGCTGTCATGCTGAAAGCCATGACACCTGCATTTCAGAATATATCAGGGTCACACATGGGGGGCATGTTCCTGATGAGCTTCAAGAATAAAACATTCTAGGGAGAAGAAAATGGCAGGTAACTCTGGAAACAATTGTTCTTGTTGTGAGGTGCCCTTGAGTGGGATCTGAATCATAACCACCCTAGGTGAAAGAGGATATGCTACCAAACAGTGTGCCATGCTCGATGAAATTGTCAGTGGTTCAATGTGATTTCTAGGGTTTTCTTTTTTCCCATTTATTAGCAAATGATGATGGGATACAGAATAATACATCATTGGCTTTTTCCATTATGCATCCTTTACATCACTTCTGGCAACACTTTCATCAACCCACAAGGGTTGTGGAGCCTTACGGCTAATATGTAGTGAAACTCAAATGCTTATTTGGGTAATATTCCCCTATTTTTCCAATATACTCATGAAGTTGTGCTGCTTACATTGAGATCATCCTCTCCCATTCATCCCTCCATGTTGACCATCCTCCCCATCCCATCTTCTCCAGTCTTTGCTTCTCTTTGCTAGTTCCCTCCCTCTTCTTTCTACTCTTTATATTGTCCCTTCTATGATAAGTTTAATTGTACATTTTTTATTTCTAGGGTTTTATATAGCCAATTGTGGTTGGAGTGGTCTACAAGGTCCTTCTCCCATCCCATACGACCCAGTATTTCTAGGTAGTCTCACATGGAATGACAAACCAGACATATCCTTTCTTCAACTCCCAGATCTGAGGAAATGGATGTCAAAGTGGTATGGTGGTAGCTGTATCAATTAACTTAGTTTTTAAAATGAATATGTCCTTAATTTTTTTGTATTTGTGTATTTAAATAATCTTTGACTTCTAACTGAAAATATTTACATTTTCTAATAACCTGTGTAGCATTGCATTGAACATCTTTGTGTGAAAGCAATTTTGTTGTAAATTTTTATTAAAAAAACTCCCAGAAGTACATGAAAGTCAAATTATTTAGGCATTATGGGATTGTGTATTTTATTCTGACAATTTCTTCCTATACTATTAGTTTCATTTCCCCTCACAGTAATTTACAAAATTTATAACACCTTTTGTCTTCTACATTTTCATAATTTTGTACATAGGTCATTACCTATAACTTTCATGCACACACACACACACACTCTCTCTCTCTCTCTCTCTCTCTCTCTCTCTCTCTCTCTCCTTCCAAGCTTTCATAAGATTAGTATATCAGTACCCACTGCCCTTCTGCCATGACTTTTTGCCTCACCAAACCTAGGAGCAACAGACTAAGTGATCCTGGTCTGAAAACCAAATAAATAATTGTAAACCCAAATAAATAAGTCCTCCCTTCATTTGTGTTATTCAGGTATTTTTCAAAGCAATGAGAACCTGACTACCATAATTATTGAAGAGATCAAGTATTTTGCACATACATGGTGTGTTTCCCTGCAACACTTTGCACAGTTGATTAGGGCTGCAAAATGAAGGGCATCTTTGGATACAAAAAGAATTGGATTTGAATTACTAGTCTAAATTTTTTAATGGATGGACTTTAAAGTGGAATCCAAGATGATCAGTTGTGTGTTTTATTTCACCTTGCAATGATACCCTTAGCTCTCCTGAAGGAAATTTGATTGTGTGTCTGCTATTCATCATTGTATCTCTGTGGGGAAGGGATTACTGGGGAATCTTACTCAGTGGCCATCTTTCTCCACCTCTTTCTTAATTAAATCTTAAAGGATGAGTGGTAAAAGTGAATAAAAGGGCACTTTTTTCCATACAGGAAGCATGATAAGAGCAGTGAAGGGAGAAACAGTTTGTTGTGTTTAGTAGTATATAACACAACATAGGGAAAGAATAGTCATGGAGATGAAGCCTTTGTATGAGATAATAACATGCTTATACCTAATTTCTTTGGAGGAAACATGGGGTCATTGAAGAATTATAAGCGTCTTTATTTAGCTCCATTGAAATCTATTTTCTATCTATCATGATAATAGGAGGGAGACTAGAGGGTGAGTGAAACAAAGGGGGTGAGAGATGATGACAGCAAGATCTAGGGAAGGAGAATAGAGATGAAGCATATGGGAAGATGTATGAAATAATTAGAGGCAACAATCACTGGACTTGGTAATTGACATGTATGTGGACTTAAGTAGTATGGCAGTTTCTAGTTGCCTGTTCAATACCTCGTCTTCCTGTCTCCCTCATTAATAGACCCCAAAATTGATTGTGGTGGCAGTGTACATAGAAAGACTACATCTATATTTATTTCTATTAATTGAAGAGTTTTGACTAAGTTCTTGCAAATAAGACCCCTTAGACAGCACTGATGCAGCCAGGTGGGAGATGTACTCTTTCTGGCTCATTCCTTTCTTAGTGCCTAGAAGCTAATATGTTAGCTACAATCTGAGCAACTCCTTTGGATCATGAGCTAACCTTGATATAAGTCAAGGTTATACGTATAAGGATGATGGAACATTGAGTTAGAAAGAAATGTTGTCTGTAATCATTCTGGACCATCTGTACTAGCCTCAAATTTTTATGTTGAGAGACTAAATCTCTACATTAAAGTGTAGTTTCTGAACCAGCAGCCTCAGCATGGTACAGCCTCAGCCTCACTTGGGGACTTGTTAGGAATGCAAGTTCTTGGATCCACTCTGTACTTCCTGAATCAGTCTCTAGGGAATAGAGTCTAGTAGTCTGTTTTAATAAGTCCTTTAAATAATTCTACTGGATACTGAAGGGGAGTATAGGGAGGAAGGGATGAGGAAGGGTTGATTGATGAATACTATGTTATGGATAAGAGAAAGAAGTTCTGGTGTTCTCTTGCACCATAGGATGGCTGTAGAGGGTGATAATGTACTGTTTATTTTTTTTAAAGCTAGAAAGGATTTTGAATATTTTCCACCACAAAGAAATTATAAGAATTTGAAGAGATAGATTTGCCCTTTCCTGAACATCAAAACAACTTAACAGTACCCTATTATTATGTAAAATTTTATGCATCAGTTAAAGATTTAAAAAGGGAATCATTGCCAGTTATTTAAGCCATTGATACTTTTTGACTTTTCTGTTTCATAGAATTTAATCTTAATTGATTTAGTATTAAAGGTACAGGCAGAGAGGATTAAAGCAAACTTAGGTAATTAAATAGAACAAGGATAGACAATTTTATTTACACTCACAATTTAAAATAAAGAATGAAACCAGCATTTTCTAAGTGTGTTCTGATAAATACTAGTCTCTTGGATTGCTCAGCCCAATATAGTTCTGTGATTAGTTGCGAAATAATTGTTAATTAGAGATTGATTGCACAGGAAAGGTTGTAAAAAGTTTGGTAGGAGGGAAACTCATTTAACTTTTTTAGTCCAGTATTTGCCAAATCAGACAGTTGTAACCCATGCTCCCTCACATAATACCCAGCAACTTCTCTCTTGTGAAACCAGTGTGGGGATCAGCTGTTGTGGGATATTAAATTATATACTATTTTTATTTCACATTTTAAAATAACAAATGTGTAGTGAGAAGTAACAATTCAGTTATCTGTTCAATAAAATAAATATCTCGACGCTGTCTTGTTGCAAAGGGAAAGAAATGTGTTCACTACTTTGTAGACATTCTTGGAATGATGCAGTATGTAATACACTATAGTAAGAGCACAAACAAGAAGAAAGGGATGATGAGGTTGAGGAACAGACATTTGATTTATTTTAGTTCAGCATAGTAGAATTCCGCTTATTTGAAACTGGAAGAAGGGCATTCAGACTGAGGAAGTTAAGAAAGCTTCAAGTGTAGATCTGGGGAGGAAAAAAAAGAACAAATGTTATTTGAACCCACCAAGAAGAAAACCCAACACAAATAAGAATTATGAAGACATATTATTTTCACCCATAAAGGAAACAATTCCCAGAAAGATGTTTGTAGTTCAAATATGGGTAAAAAGTCTTACTTTTAAAATCCTCAATTTAAAAAAGTCTTAAAATTTCAACATTTTATAACGAACTTTTCCCAACATACTACAAAGTTAAAAGAATTTTTGGGGTGAATATCTATGTACCTACCACTTAAATTCTACAACTCATCTGTTGTTACATATTTTACATTTGTTTTTCTTTCAGCTTTAATTTTCTCCTAGCAAACAATAATGTGCTGTTTTCTTGGGAGAATTTTAACAGGAATAAATTTTAAACTTTTGCTAAGAGATTGAGAAAGGCTTCTTGTAAGTTTGTATATGGCCACCAGGGGGAGCTCTAGACCCATAATATCCTGTGATGGACATTTCAGTTGGTTGTTGGTTGTTAGGTGCCATCGAGTCGGTATCCGACTCATAGCGACCCTCATGGGGTTTTCAATGGCTGACTGTTTCGGGATTGTCTTGGGAGTGGATTGCCAGGCCCTTCTCCCACTTTTGCAGTGCTGGGAATTGAACTCGGGACCTCAGAGACTGCAGCGCAGAGCTCTACCCACTGAGCTAAATCCCAGCCCCGGACATTTCAGGGAAGGTCTAAATTTTCTAAAGAAAATTAGGGGCTGGGATTTAGCTCAGTTGTTAGTGCGCTGCTCTGCAGTCTCTGAGGTCTCGCGTTTGATTCCCATGCACCGCAAAAATGGGAGAAGGATGTGGCAACCCACTCCCAAGGCAATCCCCAAAACAATCTGCTATTGAAAACCCTATGAGGGTCACCATGAGTCAGACACGACTCGGTGGCTCCTGACAACAGCAAGTGAAATCAAACTCACTTTGTTTATTTTAGTGAGGGAGAGTACAGTATCCTCCATTAAGATATGAAGTAATTAAATTATCCCTGATACAAAATCTAAAACTGCTTCCTTGAAGGATTGTAAAGACTTGACATACATATTCGTTATATATTTTCTAGTTCAAAGAGTCTCTGCCACAATTTCTCTTACCTAGAACACAACTTCCTTACAACATGGCCTCCAGGTAAAAAGTTTTGAGTTATGCAGCAAATATGTTTTTATTAGTAGTTGTTTGAAATAATTTTAGAAATTTTTGTTGTTGTTGTTGTTAGGTGCCCTCGAGTCGGTATCCGACTCATAGTCGACCCTCATAGGGTTTTCAATGGCAGACTGTTTCGGGATTGCCTTGGGAGTGGATTGCCAGGTCCTTCTCCCATTTTTGCGGTGCTGGGAATTGAACTCAGGACCTCAGAGACTGCAGCGCAGCACTTTACCAACTGAGCTAAATCCCAGCCCTTAGAAATTTTTAGGAAGATTTAAATTAGTCATAGACATGGAAATATTCAGAATTTTTGGACAATGAAAACTCATCACAGCTAATTATTCATTAGTGTGATTATTTGATTAATATCTGTATCTCTCCTGCAGCCATACCACTGTGGTGTCCAATCCAGTCAGATCTCAGAAGCCAAGCAGGGTCGGGCCCAGTGAATACTTGGATGGGAGACTGTTTGAGAATACCAGGTCCTGTAGGCTTGGGAGAAGGACCCAGCAACCCACTCCCAAACAGCAATCAGCCATTGAAAACCTTATGAATAGCAGAGAAGCACTAACAACAGTGTTTTGCCTGTTGTACGCAGGGTTGCTATGATTCGGACACCTACTCGACAGCACCTAACAACAAACAATAATCTGTATTTCTGTAAATATAAACTCCATAAGGTTTGAAACTGTGCCTACCACAGGCATTCAGTAAATATTTTTTGGATAAATAAATGAAAAATATGATTTGAAACTTTTACTGAAGGCTATTTTGTATCAACTGGTAAATCTACTCCTTAAGAATGTGCTGCCTCTGTTCTTCACTTTCTTTTAATGATTATAGGATCAACTTTAAGTAAACTTCATAGCTTTAAAATATCTCCTATAATTTTTTTTAGTTGTGTAAAAGAATATAGCCATTTTAAAATAAACTAGGTGTGGTGGTTCACACCTGTAATTCCAAGACTTGGGAGGGAGAGTGAGGCATAAGGAATGAGAATTCAAAGCTAGCCTGGGCTAAATAGTGAGACTCTCTCTCAAAAAACAAAACAAAACAAAAACCACACACACACACACACACACACACACACACACACACACACACAGAGTAAATAGAACCTGACTGTACTGAAACTTGTTTTAACCAAAGTACTTTTTCTTTGCCTTTAAAAGAAAGTTTCTTTCTATTTTAGAATGTCGTCAGATATCAATGTTTCTATCTACTAGAAAATAAAATAATGCAGACAAAAATCCACAAGTCTGGTCAAGTAAATGAAATTGTCCACTGGAATAACTGTGAGGAAAAGATTTTTCTAACTTCAAATATTTTTAAAGGAGAAAATATTTGATAAGTTATATATGAAAAGAATTTTTTCATAAAATGAAGCTATCATTAGTGAAAGTTCTTAAATGTCTTGAGGTGTCTTTCTGATAGAATTTAGTGTCATGCTTTTAAATATCTGATAAAATGGTGGAAAGATTTCATTAAGGGAGAAGACAAAAACAAACATTAGAGCCATTTTTTAGGACTCTTATTTTACAGAAGTCTACAGGTGTACCACCCTGGCATCTGATCCCAAGCAGGGTCAGGCATGATTAGTATTTGGGTGGGAGACCACCTAAGAATACTGGGTGCTCGCCCCTGGCTCCCCTCCCTTCTGCTGCGGCGGGTCAGGCCTACGA
>VMDO01028114.1:0-18309 GCA_007922755.1 Pedetes capensis
CAACAGAAATAAATCAAAAGCATATAGATTGGAAAGGAGGAAGATAAATTCTTGTTTGCAGCTTATTTCATCTTATATATAGATAAAACTATACCATTCAAAAACTGTTAGAACTAATAAATTCAGCAAAAATGAAAGATATAAAATCAACGTGAAAAATCACTAGTGTTTATATATACAAATAGCAAACTACCTGGAAAAAATAAGAATGCTATAAACTATGTAAGAATAAAAACCTAGGAATGAATTTAACCAAGAAATTTTTTTGGCAGTACTGGGGGTTGAACCCAGGGCCTCGTGCTTGCATGCTTTGCAAGTGCTGTAACACTGAGCTGCACCTTCAGCCCATTTTTTTTACTTTTTTTTGAGACAGGGTCTCACTAAATTACCCAGACTGCCGCTGGTCTTGAACTTGTGATCCTCCTGCCTCCACCTCCCAAGTCACTGGGATTATAGGCATGCACCACCACACCTGGCTCTTAACCAAGAATTTGTAAAATTCTATAAAAGAACTGGGAAATTTCTGGAGTATGATGGCAGACTAGAAGCAGCTTCTGTGTGATGTGGTGAGACAAAAGAGTCAGGATAGGAAAGAATAGACTATTCTAAACGCTATTTGTGTTGCATTTTGGCAAAGTTTATCTGAGGTTTTTCTGTGTTCTAAAAATTTGAGTGAGGCTGAATTCAAAAGCAATGGATGAATTAAGTTGGAGGAAATATTGAGACAGCATAGTAATGAGAGTGTAGATAGTTACTGCTAGATGCTTTTAGTTAGATTTATGATGAAAAAGGAGCAAAAAGCATGATGAAAAGATTTGGAAAACAAGGTAGTTTGGTGAGAAAAAAATCCATGTGTTTCAAGTTGTGGACCTTGAAAGTTCGAGAAATGAGGTCATCATTGTTAGAAATAAGCATGACTTAAAATAAGCCAGCGTGTTACTCTGAAACAATACAAAGGATCCCATAAGGGCAAAGCAGGACTTGGCCAGACTATTCACACTGAATGTCTCAGGGTGCAAAACTGCAAACCCATTTGAAGGAATTTCCGTTAAAAGGAGAGAGGTTAAGGAATGCCCTACTGGTAATGGGCCACCTAGGAAAAGTGTTTTTTCAGGTTCATCCACCAAGGCACAAAGAGGCTACTGCAACCATGATCCAGCAAGGCCCAGCTTCCACTCAAGCAGGCAGCAGATTTTAGAGTCATCCATGTGGTGCTGGTTTTTCGGGCATGCAGAATACAAGATTTACGGAGTGGTTGAGGCTTGTATCAAGATTCCAGGAAAAGGCTTGGGAGGTCAGGCAATACATGGCAGGATCAAATTTCCTGCATAAAGCCCTGAGGGCATGGTGCATGAAGCTATGGTGAAGTCTAAGCTGAAATGAAAACCTCAGGATGTTGGAGATGCCAGAAATGTAAAACATCTTCTGAGAAAAACCACTGGCAATTAGTGGAGCTGGTCCAGAAAAGAGACCATGTGGCCTAAAAATGGCAAGGACATAGGGGCTGAGCTTCTCAAGCTTATTGGAGCCAAGATGATGTCACCACATGTGCCAGATGCCAGATGTGGTGCTACATGATTTGTTCATCTTGCTGGGTATCATTCTTTCTTTGATCTGATTTTTCCTTGCTGTGCCTCATTCCTCTCTTTTGGAATGGGAATGCTTACACTGTTTGATTGTAGGTTGGAAGTATTACAGTGGTACTTTGACAATCAAAATACTCTGTGCTTGAACATTTTGGTCCTTGGTCAGTATTCTGGAGAGAATTTTGGTTTGGTGCTTGACCACTTGTTTGGCACTTGACCAAATGCCTATATGAGACACAATACTTATCTGTGATTCTTACTGGTGAAACGAAGGGGAAAATGTCACTTTGCCTATCAATTTTAAGCAGTAATGACCTGTCCTGGTCCTATGTTGACAATCTGATGTGTTTTTTAAATATATAAATGCATACATATACTATATGATCATCATGGCACACAAGAAATTTTCTAGTGTTAAAAACGAAGAAGGGAGAAAAACAGTAAGAACAATGATTGAATTTTAAAAAGAATTTATTGCTAAGTATGTAAATGGCATAAATGTGTCTGAATTAACCATTCAGTATAGCATGGCTAAGTCAACAATACTGATAATATTGAAACACAAAGAGGACATTAAAGGAGCTAGTGTAGCAAAAGATATAAAAGTGGGTAACAGAGCAAAAGTATCAAATAATGGAAGAGATAGAAAAGTTATTATTGGTGTGGAAAAATAAAATACAGAAGATAAGTGTTTGGAGGCCATTATCAACCAGAAGTCATTGCAACTGTATGCATGGAACAAATGCTGAAGCTGAAACTTGCAAGGCTGTTCATGATTGGTTTGAGAAATTTAAAAAGAGGAGTTGACAACATGGTTAGGCAAGGTGAAGCTGCAAGTGCCACCAAAAGAGTTACAGAAAATTTTCTTTTGGAATTTAAAGCATACATATATGCTAAAGGGTTTGTTCCACAGCAAATTTTTCAACTGTGATGAGCTGGGCCTGTTTTGGGGAAATTGCCAAATAATACCTTTATCACACAAGAGGAAAAAAGATTGCTGGGGTACAAGCTAATAAAAGATAGACTGACTCTCTTATTGTGTGGTAACATGAGTAGAGACTTTAAACTGAAGCCATTTCTTGCCTACCACAGCAAAACCCCCAATTTTTCAAGAGTAAAAACATTATAAAGAATAATCTTAATATAAAGTGGAGGGCAAATAATAAACCATGGATAACTTGCCAACTTTTTGTGAATAAGTGCATGAAGTTTTGGGCCTATCAGAGAAAAACAATACCTTCAGGAAAAGTGTTTGCCACTGAGGGCCTTTCCTATCATGGACAATGCTCCTACACACTTTTGAGGACTAGAGGGAACACTGATAGAGGAATGAAATTTCATTTCAGTCGAGTTTTTACCATGGAATATGATTCCCTTTGTCAAGATCATGGACAAGCAGGTGATATTAAATTTTAATAAACTCTACACAAAAGCTATTTTCTTAGGTGATTTGAAGTCATATCTGATGCTTAGTTTACACTCCGAGAATTTTGAAATGAACATTTTGGCATTTTCCATAGACAAGGCTTAGAGTGACATCTCCCATTTGACAACAAACTCTGCGTGGAGGAAATTGTGGCTGGACGCTGTTGCATGGAGGGACCTTGAAGGATTCAGTGATGAGGCTGAGCGTGTAGGCAAGGGGATTATGTTTCTGGAAAAGCACATGGAACTAAAGTTCAACACTGATGATGTTGAGGAGTTCATGGAGGAGCACCAAAAAGAGCTCCCAACAGAAGAACTGCAGGACTTGGAGAAAGAACAGTGAGAAATGGCAGCATGAAAACCTGCAGGTGAGGAGGAGGAAGAAGAGCAAAGGGAGGAACTTCCACTTCATTGCTAAAAGAAATGTGTGCCAGATGGTCAGAAATACAAAGCTTTTTAAAAAAGAATCACCCTGCCAGAGCTGGAACAGACTTTATTCTCAACTTAGTGAATTACTGTATCATATCCCACTTTAGAAGGATCACCAAAAAAAGACAAAAACAGATTTCCATTGAGAAATTTTTATTAAAACAGCCATCTACACCTCTAGTTGAAGAATTTCAAGCAAAAAGGCAGAAAGAAGAGAAGACCCCAGGAGACAAGTTGCCTTCAGTCATTATGGAATAGACTCCCCTTCTGAATAATAATCCTCTTCTCTCACCCTTCTTCACTACCCTTTGCTGAAGCCATCTGTTCTCCTCAGAAAAGGTAAGGAGATGTTTTGTTTTGAATTTAAAGTACTGAAATGATTAAATTGTATTTTTCAATGAAACATATTTGAGACAAACCCATATTTTCACATTTGGCATACTATAAAATACGGTGGTACTTCAGCAATTGAACTGCTTTGTGATTGAACATTTTGGTCCTCCACCAATATCTTTAACAGAATTCTGGTTCAGGGCTCGACCACTTGCTCACCACTCAATCACCATGCTGAAATATGAGATGCCATGCTTGCCCATGATGCTTCTGGGTGAAGCAAAAGGGAAAGTGTCACTTTGTGCATCAATTTCAAGCAGTAAATATCAACCCTGGTGCTGTGTTCACAATCTCATATTTGTTTTCTATGCACACACACACACACACACACACACACACACACACACACACACACACTCCCCACATGATCATAATGGCACCCAAGGAACTTCTGAGAGCTAAAAGTGAAGAAAGGACAAAAACAGTAAGAACAATTAAATTTTTAAAAAGAACTTATTGCTAAGTATGTAAGTGGCATATACATCTGAACTAGACAATATAGTGCCACGTATGTGTGTGTGTATACATGTATATGTGTATCTTATACATATATATGTATATTTTCAGCACTGGGGCTCTGTGCGTGGTTTGTAAGCACTTGGGTTTTGTGCATGCTTTGTAAGCGCTCTGCCACTGAGCTTCACCCTCAGCCCCTTTTAAATTTTTTAAATTGAGACAAAGTCTAAATTACACAGGCTGCCTCTGGCCTCGAACCTGCTATCTTCCTGCCTCCACCTCCCAAGTCGCTGAGATTACAGGTATGCACCAATGTACCCAGCTATATTATTTCTTATGAGAAAAAAGTCCTTATCACTCAACCTGATCAGCACTCAACCAGTCTTCAGAACAGATTGTGGCCAAGTACTAAAGTACCACTGCAACTTTTTTTCTCTTTTGCAGGGGCTTACAGCTTAGAGATTGCCTTGAGTCTCAGTGAAGGCTTTGGATTTGGACTTTTGAACAATGTTGTGACTGTTAAAGACTTTGGGGACTCCTGAAGTTGGACTACAATTGAGATAGCCATGAACCTTTGGGTGCTACAGGAAGAATGTTATGGTTTTGAATCTAAAATGACCTTCAAGGCCTATATTTGAATACTTGGTCCCCAAATATGATGGCATTTTGGGGGGAAGTGGGACCTAAATGAAAAAAAATAGGTCACTAGGGATAGTCATTTAGAGGCTTTATGTGAGCCCACATTTCCAGTTCTCTTTCTCTGTTCCCATCTGCCATGATATAAGGGCCTCTCTCACAGGCCCTGATATCAGCTCCATTGCCATCCCTGCCTTGCCTCTATGGACTTAAACTCTCTAAACCATGAACAAAATAAATCTTTCCTACTATAACTGTGATTTCTGTTAGGTATTTTTGACACAGCATTAAACTAGCTGGGAAAGGTGATTATTTGCTTTTGAATTCCCTCACCTAATCTGCAGAGCACCTTACTTACCTTATCTGCACAATGGCAATGCCAGTATTATCTGCCTCATGAGGGTTTGGTAAAGGGTCAATGAACAAAGAGTAAAGCAACTGACATAGGGTAGATATTTAATAGTTGCTATCATAACCTTTGGGGCTGGGCTTTAGCTCGGTTGGTAGAGTGCTTACTCTGTACCATCTGGGGCCCTGGGTGCAATCCCCAGCACAGAAAAAATGGGAGAAGGACCTGACAGTCCACTTCTTAAACAATCAGCCATTGAAAACCCTATGGATAGCAGAGAAGCACTGACATAGTGCCAGGCACAGCACAGTGTCAGGAAGTATTTTATTCTGTTGTACATAGGGTTGCTATGAGTCAGACACAACTCGACATCACCTAACAACAACAACATCATAACCACTATGATTGGTGAAGTATTGTCAGCTCAGTACCTTTTTTTTTTTTGTGGTACTGGGGGTTTAGCCCAGGGCCTCGCCCCTGCATGCTTTGCAAGTGCTGGACCACTGAGCTGCGCCCCCAGCCCATTTTTTTACTTTTTGAGACAGGATCTAGCTAAGTTACACAAACTGCATCTGGTCTCGAACTTGCGATCCTCCTGCCTCTGCCTCGCAAGTCACTGGGATTACAGGCGTGTGCCACCGTGCCCAGTTTAGCTCAGTACTTCTCACATCTTAACAGATTAAGCACAGAAATCCAACCTATGTTCAGGAAGTAGATATAATTGTTCACACATGATAATGACAATGATAATATCTAATATACATAAAGCTTTCCTATTTATAAGACATTCTCCATCCCTTCATTTATTCTTTCATTGTATCAGTTCAATAAAAGAAGCTTTGGTTTTTCCCATTTGCTCAGACAGCAAAAAGGGCATAGAATGAAAATAGGAAATTCAAAAACAAATGATCAGCTTTCTCTGGGATACAATACCCTTCCAGAGTAGTGGCGTTGTACCAACGTATCACTGATGTTTTCAAGCCTTTACCTCTGTTTCCCTGTTCTCAAGAGGATGAGAACAGCTGGTTAACTTATGAGCCAATCCAATTTTTTCATCACTGACACTAGTAAAACACTGGGGGCTTTTTCTCCCAACAAACCTCAGTTCCCAGAGTTCATTTTTCCCTTTTCACAAAGAGCATATACTGTGCTATCCATCTGAAAATAAGTTCAAAGAAAATAAGTTTATCTCCTTCCATGCAATGGATGTTTATTTTTTTAAATTGAGACCTGGGGTACTATTACACATTATGATAACTATAGGTAACAATAGTGTACTATGCATTTCAAAAAGCTAGAAGAAGGGATTCTGAAGGTTTTTACCACAAAGAAATGATAAATTTTTGAGGAGATAAATGTATTTAACCTGATTTAAACATCATAAAATCTACACATGTGTTGAACATTATATGGTATCCTGATTAATATGTACAAGTTTTATGTTTTTGTGTGTCAGTTAAAATAAAAACATAGACCTCTGGAAATAAAACAGCATTCTCAAAGGGTGCTGAGAGAGGCTTTGATCATCAATATTCTATTACAACCCTTCCGTACCCAGGCAGAAACTTTCAAAACTGGAAAATGTATGTGCACTAGTTTCCAATTTTCCTTCCATTCTTCCTTCAACCCCTGCCAGTGCTGGGAATGGAACCCAGGGCCTCCCGCACACTAGCCAACAGTCTTCCACTGAGTTGCATTCCTAGCCCTTAAAAAGACATTTTCTAGCTTGTCATGATGGTACATGCGTGTAATCCCATCAACTCAGGAGGCTGAGGCAGAGAATCCCTGTGAATTCAAGGCCAGCCTGGGCTACATAGCAAGTTCTAGGGCAACTCTGGAATACATGGGAGGACTCTGTCTCAAAAAACACCAAAAATAAATTCTTTCCTCCAGTCTCTGTAGACATTGTGGCAAACTGCAACTACAGGGCAAACACTGTAACAGCCTCTGGATTTGAATTATTTAAAATGAATCCCTTACCACTCTTATTTGCACCACCAGGCTTTTTGCCTGCTTTTCTTCCTCTTTCTGCTGTGTTTCAAATGAAAATTTAAAATGTAAAAATAACATATTGAAAAGACATTGTCAGTTTTCAGTACCGAGGGGCTGACCCTAAGGCTTTGCACATACTTTGAAAGTACTTTACCACTGAGCTGTTTCCTCAGCACACTCCCCCCCTTTTTTTTATCTTGAGACGGGGTCTCACTAAGCTATGCAAGGATGCCTCTAGCCTCAAACTTGCTATCTTCCTGCCTCAGCCTTTGAAGTTGCCGGGATTACAGGTGTGGACCACCACATGCCTGAGTGAGACATGGTCTTAATAGTGTCAGAGCAAATTGCAACTTGCTCAAATCATTTTGTGAATCCTTAGGAATCTAGGAGTACTGTAACCTCAAGAGGTCTGATCTGCTAAGTCTTAGTTGTCTGGAGATAGGAGGCACATTAACCAGCAGACTTTAGTGACAGGTACTCTTAGCCAATCCAACAAGAATTATAGTTGTTCTAGCCAATAATTCATCAGATATCTCCTTAGAGCACAAAACAATAAAATAAATGCAGAAAATGGCCTAAATTGTGCAGTATTATATTTGCATCCAGTTGTTATTACCTGTGCCATAAAACTCCCTGAGTATTTAAATAGAGAAACTAGTATTTTATGGTTGTGACTAAAATTCTTAAGCAGCAAACCATAAAGTATGTGCAAATGTGTGTACATTCATGGGGATGGGAGGCAGAACACTCGCTAAGAACCAGAAACTTACACTATGGAATCATCCTCCTTCAGAATAAGTTTCCTTGAACACAAGCAGGTGAAGAATTTAACCTCAGAGATTATCATGTTAAACACTTTGTATGGTATCCCTAGAGGCCTCCAGTTTGGTGGATAATATTATTGATGCAAAAGTACATTGACCAAAAAAAGCAATATTGGTATTATTTTTCTGAAGACCCAGAAATCAGGGCTGCAGGAAGATTATTTGGTGATTGAAGAAAGAGAAAATGTTTAGTTAAGGTTGTCATGAGAAAATGAATGAATAGAAACTTCTAGGGTGGCAACTCTCACTAAATGGGTTTTGGGCTAGGTCAGAGATGGATAGAAGGATTTCTGTGTGAAAGGAATCACTAAGAACTTATTTCTAAAGCTGGACTTAGCATTTGTTCTTTGGTTCTCTGAATATAAGGCTTTCATGAGACTTCAGTGACTTAGGAATTGTTTGTTTTCAATTTTAACTATTCATGATTAATTCCAAAGGCTCTATATATAATTCATAATTTTTCTTGAAAAAAAATTATTTTGCAAACTGTTTGACAGGAATGTTGTAGCCAGCCTTGGGAGGCTGAAGCAGGAGGATTGTGGGTTCGAGGCCAGAGGCAGCCTGTGTAACTTAGCAAGACTCTGTCTCAAAATAAAAAATAAAAAGGGGGCTGGTGGTGTATCTCACTGGTAGAGCACTTGCTTAGCATGTGTGAGGACTTGGATTCAACATCCCCCCAAGGACTTCAAAAAAAACCAAAATTATATAAAAATATAAAAATTCAGAAAAGGAACTTCCAGTTTAAGACGGCATTTAAAGGAAGCTTCCATGTGATATGGGGGCTGGGATTTAGCTCAGTTGGTAGAGCTCTGCACTGCAGTCTCTGAGGTCCAGAGTTCAATTCCCAGCACTGCAAAAATGGGAGAAGGACCTAGCAATCCACTCCCAAGGCAATCCCGAAACAGCTAGCCATTGAAAACCCTATGAGGGTCAACTATGAGTTGGATACTGACTCGACGGCACCCAACAACAATCCACGTGATATGGTAAAACAAAGAAGTTAGAAAAGGAAGGAATGGATTCTTTTCCAAAGCAAGAAAGTCAGGAGAAGTATAGAAACTACAGAATAGGTTGTGAGATGATCCCAGGTTGCAGAATGGAGTTGAGCAGTGAGAGGGAGTGAGCATGACACATCATGAGCCATGGTTTCCTCTGGGGGAGAGGAAGTGGAGCCATCATCCAAAGATGTAAGCAAGACAGCCCTGGCCATCAGACTGCCAGTCCCTGAGGACAAGCACGCAGTACTTGGAGCCATTGAACTCTTCTGAGATTTGGTGAGAAAGTGGCTTTTCCTGACTAGGGGGTTCAACATTGGAGAAGTGACAGTCTTTCCCGTGTTCCATGTCTCAGAGGGCCATGACCCAATGCCATCTTGAGGGGGAACCTATTGTATGAGACTGAGCTACACTTGTTGTTGTTGTTGGGTGCCCTTGAGGCCAGTCCAACTCATAGTGACCTTAGTACAACACACAAAACACTACCCAACATTGTGCCATACCAGGCACTATTGTCAGTGCTTCTCTGCTGTTCATAGGGTTTTCAATGCTTGGTTGTTTTGGGGGAGTGGGTTGTTGGGTCCTTCTCCCAAGTGTACAGCACCTGGTGTTCCCAAGGGGTCTCCCATCAAAGGACTAAACAGCCCTGACCCTGCTTAGCTTCTGAGATCTGATGGGATCGGATGCCAAGGTGGTATGGCTGCAGGCTACCTTGGGAGGTCTGAAAACAAAGAATTATCACCCATAGAGAGCCTCTGTATGACTACAACAACCCTAACATGCTTTATAGTGGCAGCAGGCAGTTACTGTGAGAGGAGGACATGGGATGCTAACATATTAAGATGTTCAGGCAGCAAGATGCTTGGGAAAGTTGCTCAGAAGCAAGCCCTACCACCTGGGGAGAGGAGACAACTTCATCTCCTGAGGGAAACTACAGAAACTGTAAATTCTAATTCATGGTCAGATAAAATGACTCCATCCTCAACTGACCACCACCTCCACCTAACAGAATCCAATATTAGAGGCCACAGAAAGAGGTCCCTCCACTACATTCTCTTCTGCTTCCTTTTTTCTTTTTCTTTCTTCCTGGTGTGTAAGTAACTGAACCCAGGGTTTGACTGCGAAAACTGCTGTGCTACTGTGAAGAACTCCCAGCGTCGTTCTTATTTTTGCCTGCAGATAGGATCCCATTGACTACACAGGCACCTTCTTGCCTAGGGCTCAAGATGTTCCTGCTTCAGCTCCCGGAGATGCTGGGGTTTCAGGAGAGCAATTTAGTTTCTGGCTCAATTTATTTATTTATTTACTTATTTCTTTCTGTCTTTCTTTCTTTCTTTCCTTCTTTCTTTTCTTTTTCCTTTTTTTCTGTTCTTTCCTCTTTTCATTGTTAATTTTCATTTCCTTATTTTCCATTTTACTAATGGAACTTTTACCTTAATTACTTTTTAGTTTCATAACTTTTTCTGCCTGTGTATCTCTCTTTTTCTATTTACTGTGCTTTAAATCTTTTAGTTTACTTGATTCTGCTTAAATATCTTTTTCCTTATTGTGAAATCATTTTTAAATTTTTTCTCCATTCCCTCCCTCTACCCAGCATTCATTTCCTTTCTAGATCTTCTTTTTCCTTTCTTTTACTTAACTCTTTTGGCATCCTTCTGTCTCCCCTTCCTCTGCCCCCCTTACTTCAGACAGATACTATTAATATTTTCACCCTAAATATTTTATGACATCATAGCTTACTCTATATTATTGCTGCCATTCTTTGTTGTATGGACATTGGTTTTGCAGCAGTTGGCTTTAAGTCATTTTAAGTGTATTTCTATATCTGGATCGGTTGGGTATTTTACCTGTTACAGTGGTCTTTCTCCCTCTTTGGGAGTGGCACAGGAGATTGTGATCTTAAGGGAAAGCTACTCACTAAGAAGACCCTCAAATAAAACAAGAAGTGATCTCCACTCCTACCGGTGCACAAATCACAAATCAGAAACACAAGAAACATGAAAAAGCAATGCGTCTCCTCTAAAAGACCATGATTCCTTAACAACTGAATCCAAAGAAACTGAAACAGTTGAAATGTTAGGCAAATAATGAAAAGTCTATTTGCAAAAATGATCCATGACTTCAGGGAGGACACAAAAAAGCAAACGAGTAAAGTAAGGAAATCAATACAGGACATAGGTCAGAAAGTCACAAAAGTAGAATGAAGTAAGGAAATCAATATAGGACATAGGTTAGAAAGTCACAAATGTAGAAGAGAAAGTCAGCAAAATGGATGAGAAATTTACCAGGGAAATTGAGATTTAAAAAAAATCAAATAGAAATGTTGAAAATGAACAACTCAATAAGCCAATTAAAAAATACAGTAGATAGCACAATCAGTAGACTAGATGAAACAGAAGAGAAACAGAAGATAGAATTTCAGGGGTGGAAGGCAGGTTGAAGAAATAACACATTCAGATATCAGCAAAGAAAAATAAATAAAAGAACATGACCACAATTTCTAAGAACTTTGGGGTGTGATCAAAACAACAAATCTAAGAACCCATGGAGTAGAAGGAGCTGAATTAAAAACTGAAAGCATAGAAAATGTATTCAGTGTAATTATAGCAAAAAAAAAAATCCCAAATCTAAGGAAAGAAATGGACATCCACTTACAAGAGGCAATTAGAACACCAAAAATACATGACCAGAAAAGAACCTCCCCACAGCCCATAATAATTAAAATACCAAGTTTACAGAGCAAGGAAACAAGATTAAAGCCTGCAAGAGAAAAACACAAACAAACTTACAAAGGCAAACCCATCAGAATAACCTCAGAGCTCTCGGCACAAAACCTAAAATCTAGGAAAGTCCTGAAAATAAGTAATTTTCAACCAAGATTATTATATCCATTGATGTTATTTAAAATTGATAGACAAATAAAAACATGCCATGAAAACCACACACTAAAACAATGCATGGCTGCTAAATCAGCCGTGCAGAAGATACTTTAAGGAATCCTATACACAGGAGGAAGAAAGACAATCTCCACCATGAGAAAACAGGAAATAATAAACCTCATGGGAGGAACAGACAAACTAAGATCTATGGCAGAATCAGCCATTTCTAACTCAAAAACCCAGCAAACCCTGAATATGAATAAGGGAGAAAAAAATTAAAATACTGTATGAACCAACCAGGAAAACTCTTGACACAATTACAAGAACTATCAAGCCTTTCTCAATAATAACCATAAATATAAATTGTCTTAACTCTCTGATTAGAAGACATAGATTAGTAGACTGGATTAAAAATAAGATCCAATAATATGTTGTCTGTAAGAAACAAATCTCACTGGAAAGGACATCCTAGCCTAAAAATGAAAGAATGGAAATTGACATACAAAGCAAGTGGAATTCAAAAAAAGTATGAGTAGCAATGCTTTTATTACAAAATGTAGACTTCAAGTTAAAACAACTCTGAAGAGACAAAGAAGGTCACTACATATTAATAAAGGGAACAATAGATCAAGAAGTTTTAATTAGCCAGGCACAGTGGCACACACCTATAATCCCAGCAGCTCAGTAGGCGGAGGCAGGAGGATCACAAGTTCGAGACCAGAGGCAGTCTGCGTAACTTAGAGAGACCCTCTTAGAAAAAGAATAAACAAAATCCCAAAACAGTAGACAGAAAAAATAATAAAGATCAGAGCAGAAATTAACGAAAGGGGGACTTAAAGAACAATAAATATAATTGATGAAACAAAAAGCTGGTTCTTTAAAAAATAAGGAAGATTTATAAACTCTTAATGAAACTAACCAAAGGAAAGACAAAAACTCAAATTAAGAAATTTAAGATGAAAAAGAGGACATTACAACAAGATACCAATGAAATCCAGAGAACCATTAGGGGATACTTACAAAAATTATATTCTAAAAAACTGAAAAACTTAGATGACATGGATTAATTCCTAAACACATATGACCTGCCAAAATTAAGGCAAGAGGATATAAACAACTTAAACAGACCTGTAACAAGTAGTGAGAACAAAGCAGTGATAGTCTTCCAACAAAGAAAAGCCCAGGAATGGATAGATTCATTACTGAATTCTATAAGATCTTTAAAGAATTGACAGCAATGTTCCTCAAACTATTCTATAAAATAGAAGTGGAAGGAGTACTACCAAATTCATTCTATGAAGCCAGTATTGTCCTGATACACAAAGCAGACATGAGTACAACAAAAAAGGAAATGAACACAGATGCAAAAATCCTTAATCTACTACTTGTAAATATACTTCAACAACACATTTAAAAGATCATACACTATGATCAAGTTTGCTTCATTCCAGGGATACAAGGGATATAACATATGGAAGACAACAAATATAATCATGCACATAAATGGACTCAGAGACAGAAATCACATAATCCTATCAATAGATGCAGAAAGGGCCTTTGACAAAATCCAACATCTTTTCATGATAAATGCTTTCAAGAAATTAGAAGTGGAAGGAACATACTTCAATATAATAAAGGCAATATTTGAAAAACCTACAGCCAACATCATACTAAATAGGAAAAAACTGAAAGCATTTCCTCTAAAATCAGGAATGAGATAAGGGTTCCCACTGTCTCCATTGCTATTCAAAATAGTAATTGAATTATATGCGACAGGAATAGGGCAAGAAAAAGAAATAGAAGGGATCCAAATAAGAAAGGAAGAAGTCAAATTTTCTCTATTTGTATATGATATGATCCCATACTTAAAAGATCCTAAAGACTCCACCAAAAAACTCTTAGAGCTGACAAACACTTTCACCAAAGTTGTTGCTGTTGTTAGGTGCCGTCAAGTCGGTATCCGACTCATAGGGACCCTCTGTACAACAGGGGAAACACTATTGTCAGTGCTTCTCTGCTGTTCATAGGGTTTTCAATGGCAGATTGATTTTTGGGAGGGGGTTGCCCGGTCCTTCTCCCAAGCCTACAGCACCTGGTGTTCCCGGCAGTCTCCCATCCAGGTACTAACCAGGCCTGACCCTGCTTAGCTTCCGAGATCTGACGAGATCAGATTCCACAGGGCTATGGCTGCAGGCTTCACCAAAGTAGTGGTATACAAAATCAACATAAAAAATCAGTAGTTTTTCTATATACCAATAATGACTAAGCAGAGAAAGAAACCAGGAAAACAATTCCATTCACAATAGATTCTAAACAAATAAAATATCTGGGAATAAACTTAAATAAGGAAGTGAATTACTTCTATAATAAAAACTTCAAAAAACTAAAAGAAGAGATTGAACAAGACACCAGAAAGTGGAAAAATCTCCCATGCTCATGGATTGGAGGAATTAATATTGTAAAAATGGCTATATTACCAAAAAGCATTCTACAGCTTTAATGCATTTCCATCAAAATCCCAAAGACATTCTTCACAGAAAGAGTAAACAATCCTAAAATTCATATGGAAGCACAAAAGAAGCCAAATCACCAAAGTGATCCTGAGCAGAAATAACATTGCAGGGGGCATCACAATTACTGATTTCAAAATAAACCACAACACTATAGTAAGAAAAACTACATGATTCTGTCATGAAAACAGGCATGTAGACCAATGGGACAGAATAGGGGATCCAGAAATAAACTCATACAGCTACATCCACCTTAGACAAAGGTGCCAAAAATATAAGTTAGACAAAAGATACCTTCTTCAACAAATGGTGCTGGGAGAACTGGATATCCTCATGTACAAGACTAAAACTAGATCCCTCTCTCACATCTTGTACAAAGATAAGTTCAAAATAGATCAAAAACTTTAATGTAAAACCTGAAACTTTCAAACTCCTAAAGGAAAACAGGGAAAAACACTTGAAGACAGAGGAATAGGCAAGGACTTTCTGAATAGGACCGCAAAAATGCAGGAAACAACAAGAATTGACAAATGAGATTTCATTAAAGTAAATTGCTTTTACACAGCAAAGGACATGAGTGAAGAGACAGTTTACAGAATGGGAGAAAATTTTTGCTGGCCATACAGCAGACAGGGGATTAATATCTAGAATATATAATGAGCTCAAAAAATTAAACACCAAAAAAAGCAAAACATACAATCAAAAAATCAGCAAACAACTGAACAGTCTTCTCAAAAGAAGCTATACAAATGGCAAAAAATCATATGAAAACATATTCAACATCCTTAGCCATTACAGAAATACCAATCAAAACTCCTTGAGATACCATCTCACTCCAGTTGGAATGGCTACCATCAACAAAACAAATAACAATAAATGCTGGCCAGGATGTGGGGAGAAAGGAACCCCACTGCATTGCTACTGGGAATGCAGATTGGTGCAATCACTATGGAAGTCAGCATGTAGGTTCATCAAAAAAGAATAGAACTCAATGAAAAGCATGTCAAAATGAATCACATTATGATGTACATTAAAACTTTCTAATAAAAAAACATGAAAAAAAAAGAATAGAACTACCATATAAACTGGCTATGTAAATCCTGGGTATATACCCAAAGGAATGTAAGTATATATACCACAAAGATACCTGCTCATCCATGTTTATTGTGATGTTATACCCAATAGTCAAGATATGGAATCAACCT
Source organism: Pedetes capensis (assembly GCA_007922755.1). Classification (NCBI taxonomy): domain Eukaryota; kingdom Metazoa; phylum Chordata; class Mammalia; order Rodentia; family Pedetidae; genus Pedetes; species Pedetes capensis. The sequence continues at coordinate 15,680 of VMDO01028114.1, forward strand.
AGGTATCCATCAACAGATGAGTGTATAAGGAAATTGTGGTAAATATACACCACTGAGTTTTGTTCATTCATAAAGGAGGACAAAATTATGACATTTGTTGGACAATGGATGGAACTAGGGAACATTTTAAGTGAAAGATAAACATCACCTGTTTTCTCTCATATGTAGATGTTAGACTTCAATATATATTCATTATTAAATCATATAGGTCATTAATGTATAAGGGGCCTATGTAGGGAAAGATAGACTAAAGAGGAGGGGGAGGGAAAGGGGAAAGCATAATAGGAAAAAAGAAAGAAAATACCACATATGTTGCCTTTATGGCAAAATCAGGAAGTATATATATAAATAGATATATTCAAAATAAAGGCATGCTAGTAGAGAGGAACCATGGGTAAGGAGGGAGGGGATAAAGAAGGGGGGTCATGAAAAGGTAATGGAGGAGGTGAGCATGAGCAATGTACAATGATATGCACATGTGAAAATGTCATAATGAAACCCATTAGGTTGTACATTAATATTACCAATAATATGAGATTACTGAGAATAAAAAAAATCACATCAGTATTTCCCTGTCTTCATTCTTCTGGCACCTACTCCTCTGTAGATAAACCTTTTGACTTTGTTGCTAAACCAACTTGTTTTGAATATTGCCTTTAGCATTGGCTTTGTCCCCTAAAGAGGTCATTTAGTTTAATTTTGTCTTGGGTTCCTTATCAGTATGGCTTCACACCCCTCTACTTCCTTTTGTTGTTTGTTTAAGGTTTGGGATATACCCAAACTTGGGGGGAAGAAAAATGTACCTAGCCCATACACATCCATAGGTTGGGGAGACCCATGGGAGGAGATAGCACTGTGAGGAGTGGAATGACTAAAGGATTTTAAAAGGTGAAGACGATAGACGAAATCAAAAGAGGAGGGTTTGCTGATCACAAAATGTGTAACAATATAACTTCAGAGGCTAGATTTTTTTGACAAGTTGCATCTATTGAGTAGTTGAAGATGAGTTAAATATAGGAAACCTTGAATTCTCATGCCTTGTAAGCACTGTAGAAGATAAAAGATAAAACTCAACTCTGGAGTAAAGAACTTATTTTTTTTTTTTACATTCTTCAGTATTCTGAATGTGTGTACCCAACAATAAGGAAGCTTGATATTGGGTAATATTATCTCATTACTTCCAACTCTGAGAGCATTGTTTAGGGTAGTGTTGAATATACCAACCTTGCAAGTTTATTGTGTGGATTAAAATAGTATATATGAGGTAGCTCTGGCCTTCCAGAGATTACAGAGGAGCTATGTTTATCCTAAGGAATTATTGAATGTTATTGCACTTCATTTCCTTAAAGGCATATGATCAATCAACTCTTAAAGAATTCAAGTGATAACAGGTGTTTATTTATTGATAGCCTTCAGCCGTACCACTGTGGCATCCGATCCTGTCAGATCTCGGAAGCTAAGCAGGGTCAGGCCTGGTTAGTCCTTGCATGGGAGACTGCCTGGGAACACCAGGTGCTGTAGGCTTGGGAGAAGGACCTGGCAATCCACTCCCAAAAATCAATCCGCCATTGAAATCCCTATGAACAGCAGAGAAGCACTGACAATAGTGTTTCATCTGTTGTACGTAGGGTCACTATGAGTCGGACACCAACTCAGGGACACCTAACAACCACAAGGTTTATTGATAGTTAATTGTGTTTAACCAAAGGAAGTACTTATCACTAAGAAACAGAAAGCAATGACCTGGTACATTTTCACAATTTGAAATGATCAGAACACTTAAAAACGATCAGCTTTTTGTACTGGACAGAAAAATGAAATCATCAAAATGAAGAAAAACTGGCTAATAATTTTGGGGGTATGAAGTTCCTTGTTTCAGCAACCCAAGTATTCTTATCCTCCTTAGTGATGCTTTAAAGAAACAGTATTTTTTTCTCCTCTCTTACTCCCCACACGTACTCCATCAGTAAATTCTGTCGTCTATCACCTCATGGTTTCTTCATCTGCATGCTTGACCCCCTACAATTCCTTTTCCACAACACATTACTAAACATGAAAAACAGATTCAGTTTCTCCACTGTTTAGTCCCTTTAGTTTCTCCTTGTTGTAGGTGCCGTTGAGTTGGAATCTAACTCATAACGACTGTATGTACAACAGATGAAACATTATTGTCAGTGCTTCTCTGCTATTCATAGGGTTTTCAATGGCTGATTGTTTTTTGGGAGTGGTGTTGTCAGGTCCTTCTCCCAAGCCTACAGCACCTGGTGTTCCCAGGCAGTCTCCCATGCAAGTACTAACCAGGCCTGACCCTGCTTAGCTTCCAAGATCTGATAGGATCGGATGCCACAGTGATACAGCTGCAAGCTACAGTTTCTCCTTATCATGCAAAAATTAGAATTCAAACTCCTTTCCAAGGACATAAAAGATCCTTATCAACTCACTTCTACTTATCACTATAACATCACTTTGTATTTACTTAGTCTCACGTTTTATATTCTAGCCACATCAGCTTTTGTTTCTGTTCTTGAAACACACTAAATTTGCTGAATCTCAACGTCCCTGAACTTATAGCTCTTTTGACTGGAAATGCTCTTCCCCAAGGTCTTCATAACGTTGGCTCATTTGTCATC
>VMDO01028115.1:0-24363 GCA_007922755.1 Pedetes capensis
AGCCATGACAGGGTTGTGTCCTGGTTGGGCTGGGTTTGGGGTTTGAGCCATGGCTGGTGGGTGCCTGGGCCAGCCCGGGTGTGGGGTGTGGGTCATGGCAGGGAGGTGCTCAGGCTGGCCCAGGTGTGGGGCACGGGCCATGGCTGATGGTTGCCTGGGCCAGACAGGGTGTGCAGTGTGGGCCATGGCGGGTGGGTGCTGGGGCCAGCTAAGTTTCATGGTGAGGGCCACAGTGGGCAGGTGCCAGGCCCAGCCAGTGTACATGGTGAGGGCTATGGTGGGCAGATGCCCAGTTCGGGTCATGTGTGGGGTGGCAGGCCATGTCAGGTGGGTGCCCAGGTGGCCCAGGTTTGAGGTTTGGGCCTTGGTGGGTGGGCTCCAGGGCCAGCTCATGTTTGTGGTGTGGGCCATGGTGGGTGGATGCCCAGGCCAGCTTGGGTTTGCAGTGCAGGCAATAGCAGGCAGGTGCCCAGGCTGGACTATGTTAGGGGTGTGAGCCATGGTGGGCAGGTGCCCAGGCCTGTCAGGGTGTGGGGTGTGGAATGTGTGGGTTGGTCCCTGGGCCGGACTAGGTGTGGGGTGTGGGCCATGGAAGACACATGCCTGGGCTGGACTGGATATGGGATTTGGGGCCATGGTGGGTGGGTGCCTGGCCTGGCCTGGGTGTGGGTTGCAGGCCATGCCGGGCAGATGCTCTGGCCATCCCAGGTTTGGAGTGTGGGACATGGCGGGTGGGTGCCCGGGCTGGACCGGGTTGGGGTACAGGCCATGATGGGAAGGTGCCAGGGCTGGCCCGGGATTGTGGTGTAGGCCATGGCAGGAAGGTCCCAGGGCCGGCCCACTGTGGGGTATGGGCAATGGAGGGTGGGTACCTGGGCCAGCTAGGGTTTGGTTCAGGTAATGGTGGGTGGGTCACCAGGCCTAACTGTGTGTTGGGTGCAGGCCATGGTGAGTGGGACCCTGAGCCGGCCTGGGTTTGGGGTATGTTCCATGTCGGGCATGTTCCCGGCCTGGCCAGGGTTTGGAGTTTGGGCAATGGAGGGTGGGTGCCAGGGCTGGCCAGAATTCGGGGTGAGGGCCATGGCAGACAGGCATCTGGGCTGGCCTCTGTGTGGGGTACAAGCCATGGTGGGAGGGCGCCCAGGCTGGCCCGGGTTTGGCATGCAGGCCATGGTGGGCGGGTGCCTGGGTTGGGTGTGTTTGTTCTGTAGGCCATGGGGGTTGGCAGCCGGGCTGGCCCGGGTTTGGGGTGCAGGCCATGGCAGGTGGGTGCCCTGGTCGGAAATGTTTGGTGTGTAGGCCATGCAGGGTGGCGCCCGGGGCCGGCCCTGGTCTGCAGTGCAATGGCTGGTGGGCACCTGGGCCATCCCTGGTTTGTGGTATGCCATGGTGGGCGGGCACCCGGGCTGGCCAGGGTTTGCGGTGTGGGCCAAGGCAGGTGGGTGCCCAGCCAGGTGGGATTTGTGGTCTGGGCCATGGAGGGCAGGTGCCTGTGCCAGCCTGGGTATGGGTTGCAGACCATGGCAGGTGGGTGTCCGTGCTGGCCCGGGTGTTAGTTGTGAGCCATGGCGGGCGGGTGCCCAGTCGAGCCCAGGTGTAGGGTGCAGCCAATGGTGGGCAGGTGCCCGGGCCAGCCTGGGTTTGTGGTGTGGGCCATGGTGGGTGGGAGCCTGGGCTGGTCTGGTTTTGTAATGTGGGCCATGGTAGGCAGGTGCCAGGTCCTGCCAGGCTTCAGGGTGCGGGTTATAATGTGCAGATGCCCATACTAGCCAAGATGTGGGGTGCAGGCCATGGCAGGCAGGTGCCCAGGCTGGCCAGGTTTGGTGTGTGGGCCACAGTGGGCTGGTGGCCAGGCCGGCCCAGGTTCAGGGTGTGGGCCATGGTGGATGGGTGCCTGGCCGGCCAGGGTTCAGAGTGTGGGCCATGGCAGGTGGGTGAACTGGCTGGCCAGAGTTCAGGCCACTGAGGGTGAGTGCCATGGCCAGCCCAGTTGTGGGGAGACCGGTATGGCAGTCAGGTGCCCTGGTCGGCCTTGGTGTGGCATCCAGATCATGGCAGGTGTGTGCCCGGGCCAGCCCAGGTTTGTGGTGCAGGCCACAGTGGGCAAGTACCTGGATCGGTCCAGGTTTGTGGTGCATGCCATGGTGGGCAGGTGCCCAGGCCAGCCTGGATGTGGGGTGCAGGCCACATTGAGTGAGTGGCCGGGTCAGTCCAGGTGTGTGGTCACAGCAGGCGGGTACCCGGACCAGCCCTGATATGGGATGTGGGCCATGGAGGGTGGGTGCCCAGGCCAGCAATGGTTCAGGGGGAGGGCCACCGAGGGTGGGTGCCATAGCTGGTCTAGGTCTGGGGAGCCCACTACAGTGGTCGGGTTCCCAGGCTGGCCCAGGTTTGTGGTGCCAGCAATGGTGGGCGGGTGCCTTGGCCGGCAAGGGTTTGGGATACAGGCCATGGCAGGTGGGTTCCTGGGCCAACCAGGTTTTGGGGTGTGGGTCATGGCAGGTGGGTGCCCAGGCCAGCCAGGGTTCAGTTTGTGGGCAATGACAGGCTGGTGTCCAGGTCAGCCAGATTCGGGGTGAGGGCCACAGCAGGGGGGGTGCCCAGGCTATCCCAGATGCAGGGTGCGGGCCATGGTGCCAGGGTGCTTAAGCCAGCCTAGGTGTGGGTTGCAGGCCACTTTATTTGAGTGCCCAGGCTGGCCCGGGCGTGGGGTATAGGCCATGGCTGGCAGGCACCTGGGCTGGCCCGGGTATGGGGTGCAGGCCACAGTGGGCAGGAGCCCGGTCTGGCCCAGGTGTAGGGTGCGTGCCACAGCAGGTGGGTGCCTGGTCCGGCATGGGTGTGGGGTGAGGGCCACAGCAGGCAAGAGCCTGGTCCAGCCTTGGTGTTGGGTGAAGGCCAGAGCTGGCTGGTGCCTGGGCCACCCCTGGTGTGAACTCTGTCCATGGTGGGCCAGTGCCTGGGCTGGCCTGGGTGTTGGGTGCAGGCCACAGCATGCGGGTACCTGGGTTGGCATTGTGTGGGGTGCAGGACACAGCAGGCCCATGTCCAGGCCACCCTTGGTGTGACATTGGTCCATGGTTGGCCAGTGCCTGGGCCGGCCCAGTTTTGGCGTGCAGGCCATGGTGGGCCGGCGCCCAGGTCAGCCCGGGTTTGTGGTGTGGGCCATGGCAAGTGGGCACCTAGGTCCACCCGTGTTTGCAATATGGGCCATGGTGGGCTGGTATATGGGCTAGCCTAGGTGTGGGGTGTGGGCCGTGGTGGGCAGGTGCCCAGAATGTCCCAGGTGTGGTGTGCGGACCACTGTGGATGGGTGATCAGGCCGGCGTGGGTGTGTGGTTCAGGCCATGGTGGGTGGGTACCCAGGCTGGCCCAGGTGTGCGGTTCAGGCCATAGTGGCCGAGTGCCCAGCCCGGCCCTGATTTGTACTATAGGCCATGGTGGGCAGGTGCCTAGGTTGGCCCGGGTTTGTGATGTGGGCCATGGCAGGCTGGTGCCAAGGTCTACCAGGGTTCGGGTTATGGGCTATAGAGGGTGGGTGCCCAGGCCAGCCAGGGTTGAGGGTGCGGGCCAAGGCTGGCGTGTGCCCAGGATGGCCCTGGTTTGTGGTTTGTGCCACTGCAGGTGGGAGTCTGGGCTAGCCATGGTTTGGGGTGTCAGCCACCGAGGGCAGGTGCCGTATCCGGCCCAGATGTGGGGAGCCTGCTATGGCAGGCAGGTGCCCCGGTCAGCCCAGGTGTGGTGTGTGGGCCATGCCAGGCATGTGCCCTGGCCAGCCCATTTGTGGTGCAGGCCACAGCAGTCAGGTGCCCGGGCCGGCCCAGGTTTGCAGTGCATGCCATGGCGGGTGGGTGCCTCGGCTAGCTGGGATGTGGAGTGCAGACCATGGCAGGCGGGTGCCCAGGTCGGCCCAGGTGTGGGGTGTGGGCCATGGCAGGGGGGTGCCTGGGCTGCCCCTGGTGTGGGCTCGGGCCATGGGGGTCAGTGCCTGGGCTGGCCCAGTTTTGCAGTGTCGGCCATGTAGGACAGGTACCCGGGACAGGCTGGGTTTGTTGTTCAGGCCATGTTCGGTGGGCACCCAGGTCTACCTGGGATTGCAGTGCAGGCCAAGGCAGGAGGGTACCAGGGCCAGCCAGGGTTTGTGGTGCTGGCCATGGCGGGCAGGTGCCAGGCTGGCTCAGGTTTGGAGTGCGGGTCACTGAGGGTGGGTGTCCATGCCTGCCAGGATTTGGGATGTGGGCCACGTTGGGCATGTGCCAGGACTGGCGAGGGTTTGGGATGCAGGCCATGGTGGGTGGGTTCTCAGGACGGCCAGGCTTCAGGGTTCAGGCCATGGTGGTGGGGTGCCCGGGACAGCCAGGGTTTGGGGTGTGGGCAATGGCAGGCAGGTGCCTGGGCTGTCATGGGTGTGTGGTGCAGACCACGGTGGGCAGGTGCCCGGGCCAGCCCAGGTGTTGGATTTTGCTACAGTGGATGGGTGCCCGAGACAGCCTGGGTGTGGGGAGTGGGCCACTGCAGGTGAGTGCCCAGGCTGGCCTGGGTTTGCAGTGTGGGCCAAGGCAGGCGGGTGCCCGGGCCAGCCAGGATTTGTTGTGCTGGCCACGGTGGGTGGGTGCCTGGGCCAGTCAGAGTCTGTTGTGCAGGCCACAGTGGGTGGTTTCTCAAGCTGGCCAGGGTTCAGGGTTTGGGCCATGGCAGGGGGGTGCCCGGGCCGGCCAGGGTTTGGGGTGCAGGCAATGATGGGTGGGTGCCCGGGCCGGCCAGAGTTTGTGGTGCAGGCCACAGTGGGTGGGGTGCCCTGTCTGGCCCGGATGTGAATTTTGGGCCATGGAGGGGATGTGCCCAGGCCAGCCTGGGTGTGTTTCATGGGCCACTGCAGGGGAGTGCCCATGCCGGCCCATGTGTGGGGTGTGGGCCACAGCAGGTGGGTGCTTGGGCTGGCCTGGGTGTGGGGTGCAGGCCACAGAAGATGGGTGCCCGGGCCAACCAGGGTGTGGGTTGTGGTCCATGGTGGGCAGGTGCCTGGCCCAGCCCCAGGATGCGGTGTGGGGATGGCAGGTGGGTGCCCATGCCAGCCCAGGTATGTGGTGTGGGCCATTGCAGGTGGATACCCAGGCCAGGCTGGGTGTGGGGTTTGAGACATGATGGGTGGGTGCCCAGCCCAGCCCCGGTTTGGGGTACGGGCCATTGCAGAAAGATGCCCTGACCAGCCAGGGTGTAGGGTGCATGCCATGGTGGGCGGGGTCCCAGGCTGGCCCGGGTTTGCTGTACAGGCCATGGAGGGAGAGTGACCTGGCAGGCAAGGGTTTTTGATGAGGGTCATGGTGGGTGGATGCCCTGGCTGGCCCAGGTTTTCTGTGTAGGCCATGGCTGGTGGGTGCCTCGGCCGGCCCTGATTTGCAGTGTGGGCTGTGGAGGGCAGCATCCCAGGCCAGCCTGGGTTTGCAGTTTGCAGGCAGGAGCCAGGGCCAGCAGGGGTTTGGGGCACAGGCTATGGCAGGCAGGTGCGTGGGACCCCGGCATTTGTGGCATGGGCCACTGCAGTTGGGTGCATGGGCCAACAAGGGTTTGGGGCAAGGGCCATGGCAGGAGGGTGCCAGGGCCTGCTGGTGTTTGGGGCAGGGGCAGTGGAAGGTGGGTGATTAGGCCAGCCTGGGTTTGGGACATGGGCCTTGGCAGGTGGGTTCCCAGGCCAGCTAGGGTTTGGGGCACAGGCCATGGCATGAGGGTGCCCGGGTCTGTGGGGTTTGGGGCAAAAGACATGGCAGTGGATGCCAGGGCCCACTGGGGATTTTGGTGAGGGCCATGGCAGAAGGGTGCCAGGGCCCAATGGGTTTGGTAGGAGGGCCTGGCAGGCAGGTGCCAGAGCCACCCAGGGTTTAGGGAAAGGTCCATGGAAGGCCGGTGCCCTGAACAGCCAGGGTTTGGGATGAGGGCCATGGCAGACTGGTGCCAGGGCCAGGTGGGTTTTTGGGAGAGGCCATGGCAGGCGGGAGCCAGGGCCCAGTGGTGTTTGGGGTGAGGGCATGGCAGGTGGGTGCCCGGGCCAGCCAGGGTTTGGGGCACAGGCCATGGCAGGTGAGTTCCCGGGCCAACTGGGGATTGTGGTGTGGGCCATGGCAAATGGGTGCACAGGCCAGCTGGAGTTTGGGGTGTGGGACATGACAGGCAGGTACCCGGACCAGCTGGGGATTGGAACGCAGGACTTGGCAGGCTTGTGCCAGAGCTGGCTGGTGTTTGGGGCCCGGGCCATGGCAGGTTGGTACCAGGGCTGGCTGGGGTTTGGGGCACAGGCCATGGCAGATTGGTATCAGGGCCAACTGGGGTTTGGGGTGCAGGCCATGACAGGCAGGTGCCAGGGCCAGCCAGGATTTGGGGCACCAGCCATGGCATGCAGGACGCAGGGCCAGCCAGCGTTTGGGGCACAGGGCATGGCAGGTGGGAGTCTGTGCTGGTGGGGATTTGGGACACAGGCCATGGCAAACGGGTGCCCGGGCCAGCTGGGTTTTCAGGTGCGGGCTTTGGCAGACATTTGCCATGGTCTGCCAGGGTTTGGGAGCAGAGGAAGGCAGGACTGTGCCCAGTCCCACTGGGGTTTTGGGCAAAGGACATGGCAGTCGGTTGCATGGGCCGGCCAGGGTTTGGGGCTTGGGCCCTGTCGGGCGGGTGCCTGGGCCAGCAGGGGTTTGGGGTAAGGGCCATGGCAGGTGGGAGCCAGGGCCCTCTGGGTATTGGGGATTGGGCCATGTCAGGCAAGTGCCCAGGCCAGCTGGTGTTTCGGGTGTAGGCCATTGCAGGCGGGTGCCCAGGCCCGCCAGAGTTTGGGGAGAGGGCCATGGAAGGTGGGTGCCCGGGCCCACCAGTGTTTGGTGCAAGGCTCATGGCAGACAGGTGCCTGGGCCTGCTGGGTTTTAGAGAGAGGGCCATGGCATGAAGGCCAATTACACCACCTTTGCATGGTGAAAGAAAACACACCTATGAAAATCTTTTATTCAAATTATTAGATCTATAAATTTAAAATCTTAGACCAATAATTCCAATCTGATTCATTCTGGATTCAAGGCTTCATCCAATTTTTCAACCCTAAAGAACAGCAGGAAATGTCGCACTGGATTGTGCCAGGTAATTGGAAAAATATTTGATCTCATCTATAATTATTTGTCAGTTTCTCATATTTGTAACAAATACCTGAGAAATACAATGTATAGGGAGGGATTTTTTAATCTTGTTTCATAGTTTCAGAGATTTCAGTCCATGATCACTTGGTTCAGTTGCTTCTGGGCTGTGATGTGACAGACTATCATGGCAGAGGCATTTGGAGCAGATCTCTTATCTTATGGCAAGAAGTGGTATATGTGTGTATGTGCATGCGTGTGTGTGTGTGTGTGTGTGTGTGTGTGTGTGTGTGTGTGTAAAAGATATAGGCAATGTCCCATGATCTTAATTTCAAAATAGAAAAAGAATGATAAAAGTTTTATTACAAATCTTGTATACTTATACACTATGAGTGGAACTGAAACTAATATAATAAAAAACAATTGTCAGAAGATGATAGACATGTTTCAAAATACCTCTAAATATTTTGACTTGAATCTACCTCTGGGATTTTAAAATATTCAACAATAACCCTGTTTTCACACAAATATTCACTGCAATGTTATGCACATGAGTACAAGTAATCACTTTTCAATCAGAATGTGAATGAACAATTGAAATATATAAAAATGAAAATTTCAGGACATATTCATTTATAGAAGCTATGTTAATGGACAAAGCTACAGCCATATCTCCCTGGCATTCAATATCAACAGATCTTGGAAATTAAGCAGGGTCAGTTCTGGCTACTAATTTAATGAGAGACCACTTGGGATCACTGGGTATTGTAGGCTTGGGAAGATGATCCGGCAAACCACTCCCAGAAAAAATCAGGCATCAAAAATCCTATGAATAGCAGAGAAGCACTGACAATAGTGTTGGGCCATGGCACAGTCTTGGGTAGTGTTTAATTATGTTGTACATAGGGTCTCTATGAGTTGGACTGGACTTGAGGGCACATAACAACAACAACAACAACAACGTGTTTCAGGAATGAACTCTTTCCAGTAACTGAAGAAAGAACTTCCTATTACTCTTTAGGTTATAATTTTCCCTCCTGATACAGGTCCACTACCAACACTTATCTATGAATTTGCCACCTGGGTAAGGTGAAAGAAAACACACCTATGAACCATAAACCTAACCTAACAATTTTAATCCATTTCATTTTGGATTCCAGCCTCCATTCTATTTTTCATTATTAAACAACTGCCAGAAGGGGGTGCAGGGGAATGCACCAGATACTTGCTTTCTGAAGGCTATCTTCAGAGAGAGATCATGGCTTCCCAGTAACTCAGCCCATTACTCAAGACCTGTTGAGATAATTTGATAATCACACACAGAATGTGTGCTTCCCTTTTAGGATGCTCTGTTTCTACTATTGAGTCTCTAAACTTTAAGATAATCTCAATTACTTCAGGCTATGTATACAGTTCTCCTCTCATGTCCACTCTCAAACTTTGTTTCCATGTGTATAGTTCTCAACCAATGTATAAGTTGACAATTTTTAACAAAAATAGCATTCACCTCCTTCAATCTAAAGGGATGAATTCTAAATTTTGTTTGAATAATTCTGCTTCGATACTGGCATGCTTCTCGTGCTCATCTGATTTTCAGCCTGCAAAAAATGCCCAAAATATATGGAAGAGATTTGAGATAGTAAGGTGCATCCTTGAGGTGTTCCAGAGGGGCAGATAACAAATTCCAAATCAGCCTCACACACACCCCACACAAAAAGCCATATGGCTATGGTTTGATTATCTCCCACTGAAACTGGGCTTCCAAGGCTAGTTGCTGTTCGTGTCCTTCTCCAGTACCTGAAGAGCAAAATTCTTGGGACCCTGCTGCTTATCCCTCTCAACAAAAGTCCACCTATAACTCTCATGTACAACTTTGCCACTTAGGCAAGGTAAAAGAAAATAAACTTATGAAAATATTGAATTAGAATTGTTAGGTCTAGGAGTTCAAATTTGAATTCTTAGATCTAACAATTTGAAACCTACTTGTTTTGTATTCCAGGCTACATTCCATTTTTTAGCATTAAACAACTTCAAGGAGGGGTGGCACAGGAATGCACCAGGAACTTGCCTATCTGAATGCTATCTTCAAAGAGAGAACATGGCTTCCCAATAAACCAGCCCATTACTCAAGTCTTGTTGACATGGCTTGGTTTTTTAACCCTAACAATTAAACAACTGCCAGAAAGGGAAGCAGGAGAATGCACCAGGTACTTGCGCTTCTGAAGGATATGTTGAGAGAGGGAATATGGCTTCTCCATAATACTTTCTGTAACTCAAGTCCTATAGAAATGGCTTGATTTTCTGACACAGAATGTGTCCTCTCTTTGTAAGATGATCTAGTTCCTCTTTCCAGTCTCTGAACTATAAAATACCCTCTATCACTTCTGGTTATGTATTCAGGTCTCCTTTCATGTCCACTCCAAATATTCTTCCATGTGTATACTTCTGGAACAATGTATAAGTCGATAAACTTGAACAAAAATGGCATTTCCGATCATTCAGTCTAATCAGAAGAATTCTGAATTTTGCTTGAATAATTCAGATCCAATGTAGGCAGGTCCCCATACTTATCTGATTTTCAGCCTGCAAAGACTCCTCAAAAGTTGTGGATGAGATTCAAGATAGTAGGGTGCATTATTCAGGTATTCTATAGGGACAGATGGCAAATTCCAAATCAGTCCCTACACACACACACACACACACACACACACACACACACACACACACACACATTTTTATTGATATGATTTGATTTTCTACCACTGAAAGAGGTCTTCTTAAGCAAGTTTCTGTTCATTTCTCTCTCCTGAGGAAGAAACTTCTTTGTGTCTCTGTATGTTAAAATTTCCCTTCCAAAGAAAAGTCCACTTTGAAGTCTCATCTATGGCCGTGCCACCTTGGCAATATGAAAGAAAACACATCTTTGAAAATCTTAGATTTAAATTGTAAGGTCTATATATTCAAATACTTACACCAATCATTTGAATCCAATTCATTCAGGACACCAGGCTGCATCCCACTTTTCAGCTTTAATCAACTACAGGAGTTATTGCAGGGAAATGCATATAGTACTTGGGAAAATATTTGATCTCATCAATAATTATGTTAATGAGGTTCTCCTTGGTGTGACACATACCTGAGTAATAGAACTTAAAGAAAGGAATTATTTATTTGGGTTTACATTTTCAGAGGTTTTAGACCATGATTCCCAGTATCTGTTGCTCCTTAAGGCCATTGTGAGGAAGATTATCATGGCAGAAGAGCATTACAAACAAATCTGCTAATCTTCTGGCAACTTAGAAGTGGAGTGTATGTGTGTGTGTGCCTGGGTGTGAGTGTGTGTAAAAGATGTAATATTCCACATAGTAAATTACAAAAATGAAAAAAATATAAAAGTCATTATGACAAAATTCATATACTCTGAGAGGAGTTGAAAATAATATAAGAGAAAGCAATTCTCAGAATATGGTAGACACATATCATAATATGTCTAAATATTTTGACTTGGATCTATGTCTGGGAGCTTAAGGAAAAAGTGCAAAAATAATACTTTTTGCACAAAGGTAATACACTATTATGCATATAATTAGAAAAAGTAACCACTTTTCCATCAGAATGTGAATAATTAACTAAAATATATAAAAAGTTTAGGACATTCATTCATAGAAGCTAGGTTAATGCAAACAGCTACAGCCATACCACCATGGCATCCAATCTCCTCAGATCTCTGAAGATATTCAGAGTCAGGTCTGGTTTGTACTTGGATAGGAGACCATCTGGGAATATCAGGGTCTATAGCCTTGGGAAAAGGACTTGACAGCCCGCTCCAGAAACATCCATCCTTGAAAACCCTATAAATAGCAGTGAAGCATTGATACTACTACTGGCTGTGGCACAGTGCTGAGTAGTGGTTCATTCTGCTATACATAGGGTCACTATGATTTGGACCTGATTGAATGGCACCTCACAAGAACAACAAACATTTTTTCAAGTGGGCTGCCAGGACATTTACCCTAGTCTCTCTTAGACTGGAAGCTCAGCTGGAACCTGTCCACCATGGGTAGCTCTGCTGGTTGCTGAAATACAGGTGACATAGCTTTTGGTATCATAGCTTCTTGGAAACCCCCACATCAAAAGATGACAGACACGTGGGGGAAAGTCATATAGAAATGTCTTCATTTTCTCTAACTGAAATTGTGCTTTCCAAGCATGTTTCTGTTCAATCCTCTCTCTAGTCCCTAAGGAAAGAACTTCCCATGCCTCTGCAGATTATGACTTTCCCTCTCAAAACAGATCCACTTCCAAACTCTCATCTATGACTTTGCCACTTGGGCAAGGTTAAAGAAAACAAACCTGAGGAAATCCTGGATTCAAATTGTTAGATCTAAGAATTCAAATATTTAGACTTAACAATTCACATCCAATTTGTTTTGGATTATAGGCTGCATTACATTTTGCAGCATTAAACAATAGCTGGAAGGGATTGAAGGGGAATGCACCAGGTACTTTCCTTTTTGAAGACTATATTGATGGAGGGAACATGGCTTCTCAATAATTCAGCCTGTTATTCAAGTGCTACAGAAATGACTTGATTTTCTGCCACAAAATGTGCACTCCCTTTGTAGGATGCTCTATTTTAACTATCCAGTCTCTGCACCAGAAAATATCCTCCATATATTCAGGCTATGTATTCATCTTACCTCTTATGCCCACTCCCAAACTTTTTTCTATGTGTATACTTCTCAACCAATGTATAACTCAACAAACTTGAACAAAAAATGGCATTCAGATCATTTAATCTAATGAGAAGAACACTATATGTTGGTTGAATAATTCAGATCCAATACAGGTAGGCTTCACATAAACATCTGATTTTCAAAATGTAAAAACTGCTCAACATTTGTGGATGAGATTCAAGATAGTAGGGTGCCTTCTTCAGGTGTTCCATAGGGACAGCTGACAAATTCCAAATCAATCTCCCATCATGCACACACACACACACACACACAGACACACACACACACTTATTCATATAGTTTAATTCTTCTACCATTGAAAGGGTCTGCAGCCGTAACACTGTGACCTCCTATCCCATCAAATCTAGGAAGCTAAGCAGGATTGAACCTGGTTAGTACTTGGACGGGAAACCACCTGGTAACACCACGTGCTGTAGGCTTGGGAGAAGGACCTGGTAACCCACTCCCAAAAAAACAATCAGCCATGGAAAACCCTACGAATAGCAGAGAAGCACTGACAGTAGTATTTTGCCTGTTGTACATAGGGTCACTAGGAATTGGACACTGACTCAAGGGCACAACAACAACAACAATATGGGCTTCCCTGTCAAGTTGTTGCTCATGTCTCTACAGTCCATCAAAAAGAAACTTCTCTGTGTAATTGCATGATATAATTTCCCCTCAAGGCAAAAGTCCACTTCCAAGTCTCATCTATGCAAGGTGAAAGAAAACAAACCTCTGCAAAATGGACTTTAATTGTAAGGCTTATACATTCAAATACTTAGACCAACAATCTGAATCCAACTCATGCAGTTTTCCAGGCTGGATCCTATTTTTCAGCCCTAATCAACTGCAGGAAGTTTTGCAGGAAATACACCAGATACTTGGAAAAATATTTGATTTAATCAGTAATTATGTTATTCTAGTTCTCATTGCTGTGAAAAATATCTGAGTAATACAACTTAAAGGAAGGAATTATTTATTTGAGTTTACATTTTGAGAGGTTTCAGACCATGACCACTTGGATCCATTGCTCCTGGGCTGTGGTGGGGCAGAGTATCACGAAAGAAGGGTATTGGAAGCCAACCTGATAATCTTATGGCAGCTGAGAAGCAGGGTGTGTGTGTGGAGAGGGGTACAAGTGTGTGATAGATATAGGTAATGTCACACATACTAAATTACAAGAATGAAAAATATAAGATAAAATTATTACAAAAATTGTACCCTTATGCACTACAAAGCATACTGAAACTAACATAATACAAAGTAACTCAGATTATGATACACATATATCAAATATGTGTAAATATTTTGACTTGAGCTACTTCTGGGCGTTTATTCAATGCAACAGTATGAAAATAACACTATTTTCACACAAAAATGTTCATTGCAATGTTATGCATGTAATTAGAAAAAGTAATCACTTTTTGATCAGAAAGTGAATGATTAATGGAAATATATAAAAATGAAATGTTCAGGACACATTCATTTATAGAAGCTATATTAACGGATACAGCTTTAGCCATACCACCTTGGCATCCAATCTCCTCAGATATGGGAAGTTAAGCCAGCTCAGGTCTGGTTTGTAGTTAAATGGGAGACCAACTGTGAATACTGGGTGCTGTAGGCCTTGGAGAAGGACCTAGCAGCCCATTCCAGAAGAAATCAGCCATCAAAAATCCTATGCATAGCAGAGAAGCACTGACAATAGTGCCAGGCATGGCACCGTGTTGGGTAGTGTTTCATTCTGTTGTACATAGGGTCGCTATGATTAGGACCCTACTAGACAGCACCTCACAAGAACAATTGTTTCAGGAGTGGGCTGTCATGTCCTTCTCCCTAGTCTGTCTTAGTCTGGAAGCTCAGCTGGAATCTGTCCACCATGAGGGAATCTGCTGGTTGCTGAAATACAGGTGGCATAGCTCTCAGCATCTCAGCAACTTGGAAGCCCCCACAGCTCAGGCTAAAGGACACGTGGGGGCTATTCATACAGAAATGTATTCATTTTCTCCCACTGAAATTCTTTGCAAGCATGTTTCTGTTCAATTCTCTCTCTAGTCCCTGAAGAAAGAACTTTCCATGACTCTACAGGTTGTAATTTTCCCTCTCAACACAGGTCCACTTGCAACACTCATCTACAACCTTGCCTTCTGGGGAAGGTGAAAGAAAATAAACCTATGAAAATCATGGACTTGAATTGTTAGGGTCTTAGAATTCAAATTCAAATTCCATGCCAAGGAGACCCTCAGTAATGAACAGGCCTTGGGAATAGAGCCTCTGTTTTTTCACAAAATAGACCAAGTAATGTGACTGACAGGGTCCTAGGAGATGGAAAGTTTTTTGACACCATCAAGCTTGTTCCTGTAGTGTTAGTCTTACTGTTTTTCATTGCTCCTTTCGTACCTGCTACTATGTTTACAGTCTCTAGAACAGAGAGCTTTATTTTCACAACATATCTTACACTTTCTGTTTCATGTCTTTCCCAAAAATAAGAACATAGCCCTTTCCATCATACACTCACAATCATGCACATATTCACAAGGCACCTATGTGTGAATGTATAAACAACCCACAGGCATATATAAATAAAACTATACATTGTTTATAGGGTAGACATTGCTGCTAATAGATGACAGACAGACAGTACACAGATAGCACAATAATCAACACACATATCTCCCAAATTCTTCTAAGATCCAAAATTTATGTTAGCTATGACAGTATCAGTCTCAACCAGATAACAAATTTGTTATAAGTTACAAACCATTTAAAAACAGTTTTGAAAAGAATATATCCCAAATGTTAACACTGTCTTGGAATTAGAAAAACTATATATTGGGTGAGAAAATTGAGGTACCACTGGTGTCATAAGGCCTTTTTGTCTGAAGCCAGGCTCAGGTGGGATCTAACAGACCTCCAGAAAACAGTTGCTCCAACTGCCAAATTAGCATGCTGAAATGTCAAAATACTCAAATCAGAATAAAGACCAACCCTAAAGACTAAACATTTATTTGGATTAATATCCTTCAGCAGTTACACACAAAGAGGGAATAGGGTATAAGTAGAGGAATGGGTAGTCAGGGCCCCTGTGCTTTGCAAACTCTCCTATACTCTCCAGAGTATCAAAGCAGGAGCTACCTGGAAAGAATAGACTGGAGACTCCAACTCATACCTTCTGAGTCCTGGAGAAGCACCTGGGCTTAGATTCAGGAAATGCTTACCACAGAAGCGAGGAAGGATGCTTTTATAGGTAGTTTGAACTCTGCACACTCAAGGTACATCCAGGGAACATCTAGTCCATGTTCCAGGTTAACCTTCTGAAAGAGTGAAACTCATCCTGGCAGAGAAAATGGAGTGCCAGCATTGTTTAAGGCATCACCATTCTGCTTCAGGATGAGAAAATGCAGTGCACAGGATGAACATCTTGACATCCTACTTCTCCATGGGAGTTCCTCCACCATTTCCTCAGAGGGGGCAGAAAGGGATGTACTAAGCTGGTTACCTCCCATGGTAGCCATCAACTAGAAAACTAAGGGGCAGACCAAGTGCCTGTCAGTGGGACATACATTTTTTAAAATTTTCAGTAAATATCTCTTTGAGTCCAATATTTTCAAAATTGGCTGGCTAGTTCCCATTTGGAGCAAGCTGAAAGGTTGTCTCTGGGTTCTTGATACAATTTAAGGTCTCCTATAACTTAAAGGATTTATATTTTCAGCAAGACTATTTTCTTTTATTTCTGTCCACCTAAAATTAGTTTCTACCTACATTCGAGAATTATAAAATTTTTAGAACACTAAAAACACTTATGACTCTACATCAGCAAAATCTGATCATCTCAACCAGAGTTCAGCTGGGAGGTTAGCTGCAGGGAGGGGTGGGGTCCATAGTAACCAGGACCCCTTAGGCTGACCAGTGTCCCTGGGGAGTTGTCAACACAGTAAAATTGCTTTAAATAAGTTTTCAAAAATTGAGTCCATCAAGTGACACAAACTCAAGCTGATATAAGTCTGCTGTCCCTTCGCTCCAGACTCCATCTGTGACAGAACATTAAATGAGAAGGCCACAGAATAATCCACCCTGTATCCCAGGCTGACTTCAGACACTCAGTACATTCTGTTTCTGCAATGAGTTCATCTGCTGTTGCTACTATTGTTGCTGCCACTTCCAAAAAGATGTTTCCAGCAGCTTCTTCACTAGGGTGCTGTGAGATCTTCTTCACATTAGTTTCCTCCACAGGGGGGTTCATCCTGTGAACAGGGGAGCAAAGAATGAGTTAGGAAGAGGGTGGGGAAATCATAACACTCAACTGATCTCCTTAGGGACGTGAGATCAGGCAAAAATAATAAAGTAGAAGGGACAGTGATAATAATGCTGTATGCCTGACATTTTTTTACACACATCAGCTCATTTAATCCTCACAAAAGCAATGTGAAGTCCTTCTACTAACTCTGTGTTACACATGAGACAATTAAGGGACAGAGAGAAGTGACTTCACCCAGTAATTGGTGACATCAGCATTTAAACCCAGGACAAGAGCACAACTACTAGGCAATTACTACCCATTCTTTGATGCCCTGCTTTCTCCGTTCCCTCTTCTCTAGCCTCTTACCTCTCATTCCTAGTCAATTTCATCTTCCTGAAACATTGCTCAAGATTCTTTGGCAACATAAAAGTGAAAAAGAACAGAAAAAGTTGAAAATAGAAGACTGCTGGGCTGAGGGTATAGCTCAGTGGTAGAGTACTTGCCTGGAATGTGTGAAGCCCTGGGTTCCATCCCTAGCACCACAAATAAATAAATAAATAAATAAATAAATAAATAAGTAAGTAGAAGACTGTTGCTTGAGTAAAAGGACAGCAAACATCTATTTGTCCAATGTCTGTTCAAAGGGTATTAATTACTGTCAGTTCCTTCTGTGCTGGGAGTGGTGCTGGGACTCAGTCCTTCTCTCCATCAATTCTTAACTGAGAAAATGAGACATTTATGAATGTGCCTATGGCATGTGGTGTGGACCATCCTAGTGAACCATCCTGAGAGCAAGCAGGTGTGTAAGGAGCGGGCATGGTCCTAGGCATTGTCAGGGAGGCTGCAAGAGGAGAAAGTAGAGACATAGGGAGAAGGTTTCAGGCAGCAGTGTGGGCTGGACCTTGGCAAAGCTCAGCAGATACAGAAAGATAGAATTGATTCCCATTGAGCAGTATTGAAGAGTTTTGGGTAGATCTCTGCCAACTGAGGTGGTATTTTTGGAAGAAGAGTTGCCTCTCCAGCTGAGGGAGAAAAGAATTCCAAATCAAATGGTGAGTAACCAAACACAATGACTTGGAAACTCAATTGAATCAGGCAGTTAGGAAGGTGGCACTTACTGTTAACACATCAAAGTCTTGGATGTGATGTCAAAACATCTCAAATATCTTCTGTGGATTTTTGTCTTTGGCAAATCTGAGTGCTGTACCCAGTACTGGGTACTTAATGTGTTTGGGAAACACTTGTTATATTCATTTAAAGTTTTAGAGTTGTAGCTTATTCAGTGCCCACTGTCCAGTGCTACCTTTGCTTATAAACAGAGTCCTATATCCTGTGACTTGATATACCCAGCCTGCCCCATGATTAAAATGACAAGGAAGGCTCATTATTTCAGCATGAAATGTTAACATAGCTGGGTTGAGAAACATAGTTGTTGTTGTTGTTGTTAGGTGCCGTCGGGTCGGTATCCGACTCATAGCGACCCTCTATACAACAGGGGAAACATGATTGTCAATTCTTCTCCCATAGAGTTCATAGGGTTTTCAATGGCAGATTGATTTTTTGGGAGGGGGTTGCCAGGTCCTTCTCCCAAGCCTACAGCTTCTGGTGTTCCCAGGTGGTCTCCCATCCAGGTACTAACCAGGCCCGACCCTGCTTAGCTTCCGAGATCTGACAGGATCAGATGCCAAAGGGCTACAGCTGCAGGCATTGAGAAACATAGTAGGAAGTTTAAATGTTACAGTACTTTCTCCCCTCTGATGTTTTTACCATATTTAAACTTTCCCCTTCTTTCTCTTGAAGGACTGAATTGCTCCATCCTTTGCGCTTCACACAAGCACCATTCAAGGGCAGAATTCCATTTATTCTACTATCTCGTCTTACTTGCTTCTGCCTCCGTCTTTCTGCTCTTTGAACCCCCAGTCTTTCCCACAGTGGTGGGATAACTGGTATTTACTAAATGTTGATTGCATGAATGCAACCATAATTAATGTATATGATCAATCTATTTCTACCAATCAAGGCAAAGTTGGAGAGCAGGTTGGGGTGGGAAAGCTGTGTTTTGGTGTCTACTGCCTGCTTCTGCCAGATCCATGAAAGACCTAGGACAGGCCTGGGGTCTCAGGGAAGCTCTGAGGGGCCTCCATCACAAAGGTTCTCACTGGCAAATCCTTTTGTACTACATGCCTGAGGCATTTTGATTCTAAGGCTGACCAGGCTTGAGAGGAACAAATGAAGATGGGAGGCAATACACCTTGCAGATTAAATAGATTGTGTACATGGGCAGAAGTACTTTTTAAGCGGTTTATTCTGATGACTAAACAGGTGCCCACTATGTCAACAATGACTGAGCTCCATGTCTTTAGACAACTCCAGGCTAGTGTCTCAGTTTCTTCTTCCCTAAAACCAGGGATTTAGAGCATCAAGTCACAACTCAGTAATAGGTAAGGACAGGAGAAACATGGAGAGTGTGAATGAAGCTCCTCTTTTTCCACCTGAGCTGCCTGTTTGGGAGAAGAGTGCCCCTGAGGGTGCTGGGCTTTCTCTTTTCCTGGCCAATGCTCTCTCTGGCAGGAATATGTAGTAGTAATGCTTGAGAGATTACCAGAAAACCTGCCCCAAAACTGTAGTCTGAAGGTTCTGCAGGAAGCCTTCTTCTACCAGAAATTTTCCTGAAGCATCCATCTGCCTTGCCAGCTTTTCAACCAAGGCAACTTTTTCACCCTTCAGCACTAGAAGAGGCTGCTAGTGAGATGGGAAGTTCTCCTGGCAAGGCAGGGGCCCCTGAGCTCGAACAAACAAGGTGTGGGATCACTGGAGGGAGCACTTGGGCTCAAAAACAACTTAGGGCTTGGGCAAGAATTTACCTTCTGGAGACTTGGTGGAATCTCCAGGCTCCGGAAGATTCTAAATGTAAAGACTGCTCATTCTAAATCTTTTTTTTTTTTTTTTTTTTTTTGTAGTACTGGGAGTTGAACCCAGGGCCTCACGTTTGCATGCTTTGCAAGGGCTGGACCACTAAGCTGCCCTGAGCCCATTTGTTTACTTTTTGAGACAGGGTCTCACTAAATTATGCTGACTGCCTCTGGTGTTGATCTTGAGATCCTTCTGCCTCTGCCTCCTGAGTTGCTGGGGCTACAGGCCTATGCCACCACATTAGCTTTTAACTCTTTTCTAGAGGTGGCCTTCTGAGAATGTATTGTTAAAGAAATGAGCTGAGAAGCATCTTTGCCTAACTGCCTAACCAGAAATGTCTCAGCCACGCCTTATCAATCTCTGAGACTCAAACTTTCTCCTTCCTGATCTCGTAGGCATGATAAAATGTGAGCACTACTGAGGAGCCCCCACAAAGAAACACATC
This sequence comes from Pedetes capensis, assembly GCA_007922755.1. Classification (NCBI taxonomy): domain Eukaryota; kingdom Metazoa; phylum Chordata; class Mammalia; order Rodentia; family Pedetidae; genus Pedetes; species Pedetes capensis. The sequence goes on from VMDO01028115.1 coordinate 19,453, forward strand.
AAGCATTCTTATACCTGCCATTCTTTCATTAGGGATTTTTTTTCTTTTGGATCAAGCAATTTATTCTTCTTTTAAAATTCATTCATTCAGTCAATAAATACTTTTAAAAGAAGCTATACTATGTTCCAAAAGCTATAGTAGGTGCTGGGGATGCATTAGGAGAAAAGAGTTGAAGAGGTAATAAAAAATAAACAAGAGAATTTCAAGTCATAATCTGTACTGTTATAAAAAACTGGAATAGTAGGAGGAAATGAGTTGGGGTAGAGGTAGATTCCTTTGACTGAGTGGTCAAGACAGGCTTAAGTGTGAAGGGGCAGTCTGAGTCAAGACCTGAATGATGGATAGGAAGTGGTCATGTGTAAATCAGAAGGAGTGTTCTAGATGGAGGGGACAGAAAAGATAGAATCCAAGGATGAAATGATCCTGGTGTGTTGAAGAAAAAAGATGTCAGCATGACTGCAACCCACTGAGACAGAGATGAGACTGTCTAGTCATACTTCAGGGATCTGAGAGCATGACCTTATTTGGAAATGGGATCTTTGCAGATGTAATTAAGGATCTCAAGATGAGCTCATTCTGGATTTAGGGTGGGTCCTATAGCCAATGACTGGTGGCTTGTAAAAGAAAGGAGAGAGAAATTTGAGACACTCAGACACAGCCAAAAACCACATGGAGATGGAGACAGAGATTAGGGTGATGCATCTACAAACTACAGAATGCTGAGGATTGCTGACAACCACCAGCAGCTGGAAGAAGCAAGGAAGGATTCCAAGAGGAGCAGGGAGCAACTTAGGGTAGAGGAATGGATTCTCCCTTAAACCCATTTTCATAATCTACCAATCTCTTAACTTTGGAGTCCTAACCCTCAGAGTCATGAGAAAGTATGTGTCTAAGCCACAAGTTTGTGGTAACCTGTACCACAACCCTAACAGAAGTGCTGAGAAATTTTAGCAAAGTGTAGATGATCCAAAGTAACCAACCATTCACCAGCTCTCTGGTTGCTGTACAATGAACTGTATACAGGCAGAAAAAACAAAGTGGCAGCAGGAAAGCCACACAAGAGGCTACTATAGTAGGAAGCTTATGGTGGCAGAGTGAATGAGTGATTGGATGAATGCGTGAATTAACAAAAAGGGAAGGAAAAACACTCAAGGGCGATCAGGCTGATGAGATTGTCAAGAATGGCTTGAGGGAGGGGACACCAAATTTTTCCTGGGGACTTCCAAGTCTCCACTGGACTGTGTCTGCCTCAAGAGTATAGATAATTGAGCTCAAACTGGGCTTGCTGCTGAGTGACTCCAGTAGTAGAGGCAGGGGAATGAGAGTTCAAGCCTAGAGGCAGCCTAAGGAACATAGTGGACCCTGTGTCAAAATTTAAAAAAAAAAAAAATTTAAAAAGGTGGCAGGATTTCTGAGAGGCAGCCTGAGTAACTTGTTGTTGTTGTTGTTGTTGTTAGGTGCCATCGAGTCGGTATCCGACTCATAGTGACCCTCTGTACAACAGGGGAAACACTATTGTCAGTGCTTCTCTGCTGTTCATAGGGTTTTCAATGGCAGATTGATTTTCAGAAGGGGGTTGCCAGGTCCTTCTCCCAAGCCTACAGCTTCTGGTGTTCACAGGCGGTCTCCCATCCAGGCACGAACCAGGCCTGATCCTGCTTAGCTTTCGAGATCTGACAGGATCAGATGCCACAGGGCTATGTTGCAGGCTGAGTAATTTAGCGAGATCTTTTTTCAAAATGCTAAGTAAAAAAGATGGACTGGGAGTGCAGCTCAGTGGCTGAACATTGTAAAAAGCAAGTGTGAGGCCCTGGGTTCAACTCTCCAGTACCCACCCCCATAAAAGGAAGGAGCAGCCTAAGGACAGCTCAGTGGTAGAGCCCTTGCCAGCATGTGGGAGACCCTGGTTTCAACCATTGGCAGTACAAAAAAAAGAAAGAAAAAGAAAAAGAAAAGAAAAGAAAGAGGGATGGAGGGAGAGAAAGAAAGAAAAGGAGGAAGGAAAGAAGGAAGGAAGGAAGGGAAAAGAGAGGGAGGGAGAAAGAAAGAAGGAAAGAAAAAAGAAAAGAAAGAAAGAAAGAAAGAAAGAAAGAAAGAAAGAAAGAAAGAAAGGAAGGAAGAGAAAAGAAAGGAAGGAAGGGAGGGAGGGAGGGAAAGAAAGAAGGAAGGAAAGAAGGAAGAAAAAGAAAAAGAGAAAGAAGTGAGAAGAAGAATAAAAAAAGAAGTTGGGATTGCTGGGAGCTGGAAGTGCAGGCTCTGTAAGTGCGGCCAGATAGGAGAGCAAGAACTGGGCAACCTCTCCATGTGCAGCCTGGGAATGAAACAGATGTCATGTAAAGTGCCTGGATGTCTCCATTCTCCACATAGAGATCCTTTCTCTCTGGTGCTCTGTGCTTCTCTAGGAGTGCCCCTGCCCCCTGCCATGTGCTGTCATGTTAATGTACCCTAAGGAGCTGCTGGTCTCATGAGCTGGCCTGGGAGCATTTTTAGAAAGGGACCACACAGTTTCCACCTCTGGATGCCTGACAGAAGCAAGCCCGAGGCCCTGCTGGCATGGCCCTTCTGTAGATTCTGGCAGACCTCAGTTCCTGAGCTGCACCAAGGCATGCTCACCCCATGCACACCCAAAACTCCGAGTCAGCAAGAGACACACTTCCCTTTCTTGTCCTCTTGCTCTCCTGCCATCAGCAACAGCCTGTCTCAGAGCAGTCAGCACAAGGCAGTGGTCTGGTGCCTTTGTTTCCACAGGCTGAGCTGATTTATCTTGGAACTGAAAGGAACAGGGCACCTGACCAGGGCATGCTCTGGCCCTGGCCCAGCCCTCCACATGTGATACAGCCAGGCCACCTACCATGGGCACTGCTTCACCACTGTGGATCTCACTGCTGGTCTCCAGCAGGGAACAGCCAGCCCCTGGGCTGCAGCCTGGCTCCAGACCTGCCCCTTCCTCTTGCTTTTCCTTGCCTTTCTGCTTTTCAGGAAGGTTGCTGCTCTTCATGCCTCCAGGAAGACATTGGGAGGTCTCCGCCCCTCTGGTTCCCTCCTCCTCCGGCTTCTTTGCCTCTGGGCTCTTCTGTCCAGGCCTGTCCCCTTCATTTCCCACCACCACTTCTGTAGACTTCTTAGTCTCTGTTGCCTCTCCAGCTGCTGCTTCCTCCACAGGGCTTGCACACCCATTCTTTGCCTGGGGGCTGGAGGTTTGGGGTGCTTCCAGGACTGCCTCCTGGGTGGGACTCTCGCCATGCTTGACCTCCTGTGGAGCACTGGTCTTTTCCTGCCTCTCTGTCCTGCTGGATGTCCTGCTCAGAGGAAGCTTTTCTGTGGGCCCCTGGTTTCCTTGTGCTCCCTCTGCTGCTGCCTCCTTGCTAGGTGGCTGGGATCCTGACGCCTTGCTCTTGGTGGGGAACATGTTACCTCTGTTCTCTTCCCTGGAGCCATTCTCCTGGGATGGCTCTGCAGCCCTGAAATCCCCTAGATCCCCACAGTCTGACTGAGACCTTCGGAACCGCCTGGAGGGAGGGCGCCTTTTTATTGAGCCCCTCGTTCGCACCTGGAAAAAGGTATTAAGGACAATTATCCAAGAGAGAAAACACACTGCATATGCTTTCAATATCAGTCTAAAGCACTCCTAAATAAGCCTACCCTAGAATCATATATTCCCTAAGAGAATGTACTACTGTTTGCTATTATACTTATAATTTTATAAATATAAATTACATATTTATATTTTTATATTATATTTGATACTTATTAAAGCTCATAGGATTATAAAATTACATGTTAATGTGAAGACTTTTGTCTCATATAGGAGTCAAGATGGCGGACAGATAACACACACCTTCTGTTCCGGAGCAATAAGAAGCCTCGATTAGGGGGTTAAAAATCAAATTGAATAAATAGAAACAGAGATAATTTAGTTTGAGAGATAAAGAATGAAACTAGGCATACACTGAAATTAAGGATTAGGCTTCAGAGGAGCTGCACAGTGGCCAGCAGCCGGACCACCGCCATTTCGCCATAACACAGAGAGCGGACAGAATCCCAGAGACCTGGAGGGGATTTCACGCACACGCACCCATGGGCCGGACCCAACACGGAGTACAATCTTGCCAGCACACTCTCACCACGCCTGTGGGACACAGTCTGCAGTTCCTAGATCCCCCCTATTTCTTACCCCACAGAAGAGAAACGGAATCTATCGCCTCCCTAACCCTTACCCCCCCTGGAGTCGGACTGGTGGATTCTGTTTTCCAGACTGCACTATGCGAAAATCAAATAAAAATACAAAAACCACAAGGGGGCAGGAGGGAGCTGAAGGCTTCACAGATCATACAACCACAATGGATCACTCAAATGACTCACAATTACTAGAGATTTCTGAGTCAGAGTTCAGAGTCATGGTTATAAGCATGCTAAGAGAAATAAAGACAAATACTAAAAATACACTGGAGATAATTGAAAGAAAGATTTCTAATTTGGAAACTGCTCTGTCATCACAGTTAGAAATGATTAAGAAAAATCAAGCCACTTTGCTTGATACCCAATCCAAGTTATCAGAATTGAACACGGCTAAGAATCTTTCTCTTCAAGACTGGATGAATCAGAGCAAAGGATCTCTGAGACAGAAGATGACATAAATGAACTGAAACACAAACAATTGGAAATCGAGTCAATGATAAAAGTTTTAAAAAAAGATTTCCAAGAGAACTCAGATAGAGTGAAAAGAAGAAACATAAGAATTATGGGTATTCCTGAACAAGAAGAAAGAATCACTGGAGGCCTTCACAACCTAGTAAATGATATCCTCAAGGAAAATTTCCCAAAGATAGCAAAGGAAATGGATACATACACCACTGAGACTTACAGGACACCCAGGAAGGCTGATTTAAATAGATCATCTTCGAGACACAT
>VMDO01028116.1:0-24364 GCA_007922755.1 Pedetes capensis
TGTGTTCTGTTTTGCTGTTTTAGCTATTATGAATAAAGGTGCCATAAACATTCCTGTATAAATCTTTTTGTGAGCGAAACTCTTCCATTTGTCTTGGATAAATACCAAGGAGTAGAATGGAGGGGATGTAGGCTACATGTGTTTGACACTGTAAGAAACTGCTGAAGAGTTTACCAAAGAGGTGCAGCCATTTAACCCTTCTACCAACTGTTCCTCTTTCTCTTCAACACTGGTATTGTCAATCTTTTTAATTTTAGGTATTTCAGTGGGTGTAGAGTGGCATCTCATGATGGTTTCAATTCATAGTTCCCTAATGAATAATGAGAATGAACAACTTTTCATAACATTTTGTTCATTCATATCTTCTTTTGTTAAGAGTCTTTTCCATATTTTACTTATTTTTTAAAGGTTGGATGTTTTGTCTTATTTGTTATTTGCCCGCGTTCTTTGTGCACTTTCAGTCACAAATCCTTAATGAGATATATAAAGAATTATTTTTTTCTCAGTCAATAGTTTGTCTTTTACTTTTCTTAAAAGTATCTTTTTTTTTCAGAGCAGAAATATTTAATTCCGACGAAGCCTAGTTATTGGGATTTTCCTTTATGGGTTATGTATTTTGGGGCCTGAGGTTCCTGTAGCCTGAGTTGAGATTCTTTATTTTTCCTCCTCAAATGGATATCCAGTAGTTCAAGTATGACTTATTAAAAGACTGTCTTTTGCTCATTGAGGATGAGCATTGCAAGTCAGATCAGCACGCAGGTGTTGGTTGGTATCTGGTCCTCTATTCCATCCCATCTGTTTAGATCTCAAACCGCTGTCAATGCTGCAGTCTTGAGATTATAGCTTAACATATCTTGAAATTAGGTGGAGTTAGTGCTCCAATTTGTTTCTCCTTTTCAATATTTTGGCTATTCTATACCTTTTGAATTTCAGGAAAAAAAATCACAATTACCTTGTAAATGTCCGTAGAAAGGCTTGTTAGGATTTTGATTGGGATTGCATTGAGTCTATTGATCAATCTGAGGAAATGTGACATTTTAACAATATCAAGTTATTTAATCCATTAACTTTATATATCTATTTAGTCTCTCTTAAATATGAAATTTTGAAATTTCAAAAAATTTTGCAAATTTTACAGAATTTTATAACTTTTAATGTAGAATCCTTACATTGCTGTTGTTGTAGGGTGCTATCGAGTCGGGTCTGACCCATAGAAACCCTGTGTACAACAGAACAAAACACTCCTTGGTTGTGTGTCAGGCACATGATCTTTATTTTGTTTAAGCCCATTGTTGTGGACACTGTGCCAATTCATTTAGCTGAGGGTCTTCCTCTTTTCTGTTGACCTGCCATTCTTCTAAACATGATGTCTTTCTCCAGGGATTGGTCTCTCCTGACTACATGTCCAAAATATGTAACACACAGTCTAGCCATCATTGCTTCCAAGGAACACTCTGGTTGTACTTCTTCTAGAACAGATCTGTTGGTTCTTTTGCCAGTCCACGGTCTATTCAATATTCATCTCCAACACCATAATTCAAAAGCATCAGTTCTTCTCCTGTCTTCCTTACTCAGTGTTCAGCTTTCACAACCATACGATGCGACTGAAAATACCATGGCATGAGTCAGGCGCACCTTCGTCTTTAATGGGACATCTTTACTTTTCAGCATATTAAAGGGGTGGTTGCAACAGCTTTCCTCAGTGCAACACATCTTTTGATTGCTTGACTGCTGCTTCCATGGGTGTTGATTGTAGAACCAAGCAAAGCAAAATCTTAGACAACCTCAATCTTTTCTCCATTTTCATAAAGTTGCATACTGACTCAGTTGTAAGGACTTTTGTTTTGTGATGTTGAGGCACAATCCATACTGAAGGTTGTGTTCTTTGATCTTCATCAGTAAATGCTTCAAATCCTCTTCACTTTCAGCAAGCAAAGTCGTGTCATCTGTATAACGCAAGTTGTTAATGAGTTCTTCTAATTCTGATGCCAGGTCCTTATTCATAAAATCCAACTTCTCAGATTATTTGCTCAGCACAGAGATTGAAGAAGTAGGGTGAAAGGATACAGCCCTGACACACACCTTTCTTGACTTTAAACCAAGCAGTGTTTCCTTGTTCTGTTTGAATGACTGCCTCCTGGTCCATGCACAGATTGCTTATGAATAAAATTAAATACTCTCATATTCCCATTCTTTGCAATGTTACCTATAGTTTATTGTGACCCACAAAGTCAAATACCTTTGCATAGTCAATAAACCATAGACAGACATTTTTTTGGTATTCTCTGCTTTCAGCTAATATCCATCTGACATCAGCAATGATGTCCTTGGTTCCATACCCTCTTCTGAATCAGGATTGATTTTCTGGCAATTCCCTGTCTATATACTGCTGCAGTTGCTTTTGAATGATCTTTAGCAAAATTTTGCTTGTGCGTGATATTAATGATATCATTCAATAATTTCCACATTGGTGGGATCCCCTTTCTTGGAAACAGGCACAAATATGGATCTCTTCCAGTCAGTTGGTCAGGTAGCTATTTCATAAACAAGTTAGCATGTCCAGTGCTGCATCTATTTGTTGAAATATCTCTATTGGTATTCCATCAATTCCTGGAGACTTCTGTTTTACCAATTCTTTCAAGGTAGCTTCCACTTTGTCCTTCAGTATCATTAGTTTCTGACCATATATAGCCTCTTGAAAACATTGGTCATCAACCAACTCCTTTTGGTATAATGACTGTGTATTCCTTCCATGTTCTTTTGATGTTTCCTGCATCATTTAATATTTTCCCTGTAGAATCCTTCACTATTACCACTTGAGGGTTGAATTTTTTTTCTTCAATTCCTTAAGCTTGAGAAAAACAGAAGGTTTTCTTCCCTTTTGATTTTCTATCTCCAGCTCTTTGCATATCATTATAATATTTGATTTTGTCTTCTTGAGCTGCCCTTTGAAATCTTCTGTTTAGTTCTTTAACTTTGTCATGTCTTCCTTTTACTTTAGCTACTCATCATTCAAGGGTAAGTTTCAGAGTCTCTGTTGGCATGTAATTTCGTCTTTTCTTTTTTTCCAAACTTTTAAATAACCTTTGTTTTCCTCATGAATGATGTTTTTGATGTCATGCCACAACTCATCTGGTCTTCAAACATTAGTGTCTAATGCATCAAGGTTGGTCTTGAGGTTTTCTCCAAACTCAGGTGGGATATACTCAAGGTCATACCTTGGCTCTTGTACACTTGTTCTAATCTTCTTTGGCTTAAGTTTGAACCTGCATTTGAGCAGTTGATAGTTTGATCCACAAACATCATTTGGTCTTGTTGTGACATTTGATATTGAGGTTTTCCATCATTTCTTTCCACAAATATAGTCAGTTTAGGTCCTGTATATTCTATCTTGTGGCTTCCATGTGTATGTTATTGTTGTTAGGTGCTGTTGAGTCAGTGTCTGACTCATAACAACCCTGTGTACAACAGATGAAACACTACTGTGAGTGCATTTCTGCTATTCATAGGTGTTTCAATAGCTGATTGTTTTTTGGGAGTGTGTTGCCAGATCCTTCTCCCAATCCATGTGTATAGTCACCGTCACTGTTCATGTTGGTGAAAAATGTATTTGCAAGGAAAAAGTCATTGATCTGACAAAATTCTATGATGTGATCTCCAGCATCATTCTGTCACCAAGGCTATGTTTTCCAACTACTGAGCCTTCTTTGTTTCCAATCTTTGCATTTCTGTAGTACATTTTGATTGCATGTTTGATCTATTTCAGATTGTAGGAGCTGGTAAAAATCTTCCCTGTCTTCATTTGTAGACTTAGTGATGGGTGTGTAAATTTGAATAATAGACATATTAATGGACCTTTCTTGTAGGTACATGGATACTATTCTATCACTGACAGCATTGCACTTCAGGACAGACCTCCAGATGTCTTTTTTGATGATGAATGCAACCCCATTTCTCTTTAATCTGTCATTCCTGTCATAGTAGACCATATAGTTATTTGATTCGAAAAGGCCCCATACCAGTCCATTTTAGCTCACCGGTGGCTAGAATGTTGATGTTTATGTGCTCCATTTTCCTTTTGATGATTTCTAATTTTCTTAGATTCATACTACATTCATTCCCCGTTCCAATTATTAAGGTATGTTTACAGTTTTCCTTTTCATTTTGAATCATGGCATATCAGCAAATGGAGGTCCCAGAGACTTTAATTTCTCATAATTAAGGTGCTCACACTTGCCTGTCAGTTTGCCCTACTGTGGGGGCTTGCCTGTTTCTGTAATGTTGAAAGCTATGCCACCAGTATTACGGATAGCAGCAAGGTCATCTATGGTGGACAAGTTTCATCTGAGCTTCCAGACTAACATGGATTGGGGAGGACATGGCTAACCCAATCTTGAAACCATTAATCACTGAAAACCCTATGAACAGCAGAGAAACACTGTCAGATATAGTGCTGGGATATGAACCCCTTGGGTCAGAAGGAAGTCAAAAGATGACTGGGGAAGAGTATTGTCCTTATGTTGTTGTTGTTGTGTGCCGTCGGGTCGGTATCCGACTCATAGCGACCCTCATAGGGTTTTCAGTGGCTGACTGTTTCGGGATTGCCTTGGGAGTGGATTGCCAGGTCCTTCTCCCATTTTTTGCAGTGCTGGGAATTGAACTCGGGACCTCAGAGACTGCAGCGCAGTGCTCTACCCACTGAGCTAAATGTCCTTATGTATTGTTTGTTAAATTCATCCCTCAGTTGTGTGTTTTTTTTTTTCTGTGTGTGTGTGTGTTTGAGACTGAGTCTTGCTATGCATTCTTGGCTGGCCTGGAACTTGCCGTGTAGCTCTGGCTGTGCTCAAACGTGCAGCAATCTTCCTGTCTCTGCCTCCCAAGTTTTGGAATTATAGGTTTGCTCCACCACTCTCAGTTCTATTTCATGTGTTTTGATGCTGTAAATGTGTTTTTTTTTTCTAAAAAAAACCCTATTTTCCAATTATTAGTTACTGGTCTATAGAAACAATTGACTTTCCTATATAGTTCATTTATCTTGTGTGCTTTTAAATTCACTTAGTAATTCTAATAGCTTTGTTATTAGGTGCTTTGGAATTTTTCTGTGTACAATACCGTAGATGAACATAACATCATTGGCATTAACAGAGCGCTCCACTCAATGACAGCAGAACACACATTCAGCCAATCACATGGCTCCAGTCCAAACCGAGGGCAGCCAGTGGTGTCAGTCCAGTCAGAGTCAGAAGGCTCGACAATGTCCATATCTGGGCTCAAGCACAGCCAGGACCCACTTGCCTTTCCTCTGCCTTTCTGTCCTACTCAGGCCCCCATGAATTGGAGGAACCCCTACTGCATTGGTGAGGGCAGATTTTTCCTCACTCTACTGACTCAGCTCCTAATCTCTTCAAGAAACACCTACACAGACATGCCAGAAATACCCTTTCATCTCTTTCGGGCATCCCTTAGCCAAGCCAGGTGGACACATAAAATGAATTATCAGCCGGGCGCAGTGGCACACACCTGTAATCCCAGCATCTTGGGAGGCAGAGGCAGGAGGATTGCAAGTTCGAGACCAGAGGCAGTCTGCATAATTTAGCAAGACGCTGTTTCAAAAAGTAAAAAAAAATGGGCTGGTGGCGCAGCTCAGCAGTCCAGCACTTGCAAAGTATGCAGGCGCGAGGCCCTGGGTTCAACCCCCAGTACCACAAAAAACAAAAAACAAAAAACAAAAGAACAAAACTTAACCATCAGAGTCCCTGTCTGAACACAGATTATAATTTAGTGGAGAAGAAATTTATCAAACAAATAAATAGGTGCACAGTGCACAGATAACAATAAAGCTATGGCACATAGCTGGGCGTGATGGCGCATACCTATAATCTCAGCACAGGGGAGACTAAGGCAGGAGGATCACCTGGGCTATACAGGGAGAGCCCGTCAGTAAATAAAAGGTAAAACAAAGCTATGGAGGCAAATGAAGCAGAGAATGGTCCTGGAGAATCACGGGGAGAGATGTCCGTTTAATGTGCTTGTTGCGGACACTTTCTCTCAGGACGTGACATTTTGCAAAGATCTGAATGAAGTGCAGGAGTGAACCAAGCAACGATTTGAAGGGGGAGAAACGATTCCAAATAGGCTGCAAAGGGCTTGAGGTTTGCTGCGTCAAACGGAGGCAGCAGGAGATATATCTGAATTTACAACACCTTATAATGCAAGGACAGGCCTTGCCCTTTTCCACTGACCTTTACTTCAGGACGGGTATTGGGGGCATAAATCATTTTAGCCACGTCTAACTCCCTCCAAACCAAGAGGGTTTACAGTGGTGTTGCAGTAGCTCGCACCACTGCCGGAAGAAGGAAGCCTTGGTGCCTGCTAGAATTTATAAGAGGGAGCCTGTCACACCTGGAATCACAGAGACTTGGGAAGAGGAGGCAGGAGGCGCGTTCTAAACCAGAGGTCGTTGTTGTTAGGTGCCGTTGAGTCGGTATCTGACTCATAGTGACCCTCATAGGGTTCTCAATGGCTGACTGTTTTGGGATTTCCTTGGGAGTGGGTTGCCACATCCTTCTCCCATTTTTTGTGGTGCTGAGAATTGAGCTTGGAACCTCGGAGACTGTAGAGCAGCGCTCTACCAACTGAGCTAAATCCCAGCAAACCAGAGGTAGTCTGCATAATTTAGCAAAATCCTGTCTCAAAATAAAAATATAAAAAATGAGCTAGGGGTACAAGTCTGTGGTACAGCACTTGCAAAGCATACAAGTATGAGGCCCTGGGTTCAACTTCCAAGTAAAAAAAAAAAAAAAGGAGGTATAAGAGGGAGTAGAAATGGTGTTCTCATGGTGAAAGGAACACATCCCCACCAATTACTAAATTTCTGGTGCTAGGGATCAAACCCAGGGCCTCACATGTGCCAAGTGCCTGCTCTGCCACTGAGCTACGCCCCAGTCCCATATGGATTTTGCCTGGAGGGGTGCAGGTTTTCCAGGAAGGAAGTACATTTTCCTTGGAGTACTCTGACGTCACTGGAAGAAGAGGCAGAAGTGGTCTCCTCCATCAGCCCAGAAATCTCAAAGAAGGATACACAGCACGCGGGTTGGGGAGCAACCTGCCAACATAAACAACCTCTTGGTTTTCTCAGGTCTAAGCTCATTCTTAGACGCATCCTACACAACTCAGGACAAGCAGACAGATCCGTGGTTATGTAGATGTTATTGTTGTTGTTGTTGTTAGGTACCGTCTCAAGTCGTGTCCGACTCATAGTGACCCTCATACGGTTTTCAATGGCAGATTGTTTCGGGATTGCCTTGGGAGTGGATTGCCATGTCCTTCTCCCATTTTTGCCGTGCTGGGAATCGAACTCGGGACCTCAGAGACTGCAGAGAGGCGCTCTACCAACTGAGATGAATCCCAGCAAACCAAAGGTAGTCTGCATAATTTAGCAAGACCCTGTCTCAAAATAAAAATATAAAAAATGAGCTGGGGGTACAGCTCCGTGGTACAGCACTTGCAAAGCATGCAAGGATGAGGCTCTGGGGGCAACTCCCGAGTACTAAAAAAAAAAAAAAAAAAAAAAAGAAGTTCTAAGAGGAAGTAGAAATGGTGTTCTCATGGTGAAAGGAACACATCCATACTGATTTCTAAATTTCTGGTGCTGGGGATCAAACCCAGGGCCTCACACGTGCTAAGCACCTGCTCTGCCATTGAGCTATACCCCAGCCCCATATGGACTTTGCCTGGAGGGGTGCAGGTATTCCAGGAAGGAAGTACATTCTCCTTGGAGTACTCTGATGTCATTGGAAGAAGAGGCAGAAAGGGTCTCCTCCATCATCTCAGAGATCTCAAAGAAGGATACACAGCAGGCGGGTTGGGGAGCAACCTGCCAACATAAACAACCTCTTGGTTTTCTCAGGTCTAAGCTCATTCTTAGACGCATCCTACACAACTCAGGACAAGCAGACAGATCCGTGGTTATGTAGATGTTGTTGTTGTTGTTGTTGTTGTTAGGTGCCGTCGAGTCGGTATCTGACTCATAGCGACCCTCATAGGGTTTTCAATGGCTGACTGTTTCCGGATTGCCTTGGGAGTGGGTTGCCACATCCTTCTCCCATTTCTGCCGTGCTGGGAATCGAACTCAGGACCTCAGAGACTACAGAGTGCCCCTCTACCAACTGAGCTAAATCCCAGCCCGGTTATGTAGATGGAGGGTGTCAAAACATGGAAATATATCCCGGGAGGAAGATTTTCCACTTTGCTGTTTTAACAATGTGTCCAATGCTTGTTGGCGCTGGTGTTCCTATGATTCATGCCGTCTTTTGTGCGAAAATCACGCTGCACATTGCTACTGTAATTCAGTTCAGCCTCGGAAAGTAATACCCAGATGACATGGCTTGAAATGTGTATACGTTTCTTGGCACCCCCAGTGTATCTATCTCTCTCCCAGGAGAGGGATTGCGGGGGACAAAACACTTCTCATCTTTCATGCAGATCATAATGAACACGTGCCAGAAAGCTAGTGTTTGCTGTTGAACACATATTTCCGTCGAGGAAGACTGAAAATGAGAGACTGACACAACATGGAAAGACGTCGAAAGACATGGCCAGGGAGGAGTGACTTCAGTCCAGGGCGGGCTTCTCCTGGCCCCGCTGGAGCCTCAGATCTCCAGCATAAGGAGAGAGCTCCTGGGGCCGCTACGCTCTGCCAGATGGTGGGAGTGGGGCGCATCTGCCTGCGAGCATTCCTCTAGTTAATGGCTCCTTCTTCACAGAAGATTTAGGGCCGTTGACAGGAAGTGGGTCGTAAAAGACAGACAGGTTCCAGCGCCAGGGTTTTAACGGCTCCAGGGACAATTTAAACTTATGACAGTGAACTTTCCTAGATAAAATGCGAATTTCCTCCGGTTAGTGAATGTGCCGAAAATGTCACTTTCCTTAAGGAGTTGACTCAAAACATATTTCATGGTGATTCATGAGGCGAAGTGAGAGGGATAAAAAGATCTAGCCATCTCATTTGAACCACGAATATGCAAATGGTTGGACATTTTTCTCCTGGAAGGAAAAATGGAAGATAGAAATGAAGTCAAGGTAAAATTATGTGTAAAGGTGGAATGAACTTTGCTGTGTGTTCGGGGCTCAGCTCACTTGGTGGGCTTTCTGATCAATGAGGGCTGGGCAACGAGGGGGCAGATCCAGGCCCCTGGCACCTGGGAGACCTCCTTGAAGCAGCAGGACCTGATGGTACCTTGCCTCACACCCACGCTGTGTGCCTCTTGTCTCTGATCTCTGGGCATCCCTGTTGTCACTGAGGAGTGACCACGTGGACCCTACCAGGCTCCTGCAGGCTGAGCCTCAAAGCTCGGCCAGGCTCTGGTGAGTGTGTGAGGCTGGAAACTGGCGCCTCCTTCTTCCGATCCTCCCCACTCACTTTGGGTGGACGGCTCGGGCTTGCGGTTGCTTCCCAGCATCTCTCTAAAGCCATCCTATGACAGAGCAACCAACCTGTCCCAAAGCTGAGGCCAGCTGGGGAGGTTCTTTCACCTACTCCTCTCCTCAGCCACTTACACCCGGGCAGGCACGGGCCCAGCCAAGACTTGCAAATGAACAGCTTCTTACCATCCCTAGTACTGGGGACATTTTCGTTGTTAACAGTAAATATATATTTATATGAATATATACTCTGAATGTGTGTTCAGTATATTGTTGTTGTCGTCAGGTGCCGTTGAGTGGAGTCCAACTCATAGTGACCCTCATAGGGTTTTCAATGGCTGACTGTTTTGGGATTGCCTTGGGAGTGGGTTGCCATGTCCTTCTCCCATTTTGTGGTGCTGGGAATCGAACTCGGGACCTCAGAGACTGCAGAGCAGCACTCTACCAACTAAGCTAAATCCCAGCCCGTGTGTACAGTATGGACACATGTAAATATGCAAAACGAATGCACTTCAGGGAGTCTGACCAATTATCTCCTCTTCCTTTTTTTTTTCAAATTTAAATATGAAGGGCTGCCAAATCTGTGGACTACTGGATTGATTAGTGAGAGTTTTGGGGTTGGGGTAGTCGTTCCCACCATAGGCTAATTTCCTAGAAACCTCTCTGGGGTCTCAGTCGTACCTACCAGTGGCTGAAGCCAGGTCAGGCTGGTGGGTACTGCAGCTGCCACCCACCAGCCACCCTCTCCTCCGCCCCCTGTCACTTGTGAGAGGCCCGTGTCCTGCAGGTCTTCCTGGCCATCCTGGGGTGTGCAGTGGCTCTTTCTTGACACATGCCCAGAGTGGAGTCTGGCTGTCAGGAGGACCCTGCACCCACACAGGGTGATGGGTCAGCACCCATGTGTGCTTTATGTTTATTGTTGTTGTTGTTCGATGCTGTTGAGTCGGGTCTGACTCATAGCAATGCTTACAGGGTTTTTATTGTCTGATGGTTTCAGGATGGCTTCGGGAGTGGATTGCCACATCCTTCTCCCATTTTTGCAATGCTGGGGATCGAACCAAGGTCCTCAGAGAGTGCAGACAAGTGCTGTACCAACTGAGCTAAACCCCAGCCCTGCTTTGTGTTTATGAAACCAAATTTTAATTCAAGTTTCAATGATGTGGATTCACACTTCAGAGCAGCACAGGACTTTACACTTGTATTTAATTATAAGCACATGTTTAAATACAAATCTAGTTTGATCTGATGGGATGGAAGCTCAGAAATCAGAGAGATTATAACCCACCGTCATTGCTCCAGAGAGGGAAACTGTGTCCCAGGGTGGGACACAGACCTATCTGTGGCCACACAGCCAGTGTCAGAGCTGGGACTGGAGCTGAGTCTTCCAGGAACCAGGTCACGTTCTGCAGTCAGAATTCTGCCTTCCCAACCTCATCATGTGCCAGGACACAGAAGCAGAACTTTCCGTCCTCCCGACTGACTGAGTATTCTCAAACTTCCGTAGTGCTGAAAGAATCTTTAAAAGAGTTCAGTCGCACTGGGCGCGTTGGCGCATGCCTGTAATCCCAGCGGCTCGGGAGGCGGAGGCAAGCTCGAGAGGGAGGCTCGCAAGTTCGAGACCAGAGGCAGTCTGTGTAACTTAGCAAGACCCTGTCTTAAAAAGTAAAACAATGGGCTGAGGGTGCAGCTCAGTGGTCCAGCACTTGCAGAGCATGCAAGCGTGAGGCCCTGGGTTCAACCCCCAGTAGAGCAAAAACAACAACAACAACAAAAACAAAACAAAACAAAACAAAGTTCGGTCATATTCTCATAATGATGGAAAACGAACACAAGTCAAAGGTTTCATTTAACTCATTAATGTGTGAGGGAACCAGTAACATGTTACAAGTTGTTCAAAGGGGCATTCAAAGCACTATGAGTATAAAGGCAGACAAAGGACACGGAAATGATTGCATACATAGATGCAAAGTGGGCCAGTAATCAGTTGCATCCCACCAGATACCACACTGGGGTTTAGCTCAGTTGGCAGAGTATTGCTCTGAGCTCTCAGAGGTTCTCGGTTTGATCCCCAGCACTGCAAAAATGGGAGAAGGACGTGGTAATCTACTCCTGGAGCAATCCCGAAAAACAATCAGCCATTGAAAACCCTATGAGAGTTGCTATGGGTTGAATACAACTCGACAACACCTAACAACAACAACAGACATAACTAATTTGTGTTTCTGTGGGCAGAAATAATTTGTATCAGTATCACTTTTCTATTTACAGAGCAGTAAAATAGCTCAGTTGGGAGAAGGACCCGGCATCCCACTCCCAGAAAGCAATCAGCCATTGAAAACTCTATGAATAGCAGAGAAGCACTGACAATAGTGTTTCCTCTGTTGTAGGTAGGGTTGCTGGGCTGGGATTTAGCTCAGTTGGTAGAGTACCTCTCTGCGGTCTCTGAGGTCCTGAGTTCGATTCCCAGCACTGCAAAAATGGGAGAAGGATGTGGCAACTCACTCCCAAGGCAATCCCGAAACAATCGGCCATTGAAAACCCTATAAGGGTTGCTTTGAGTCGGACACGACTCCATGGCACCTAACAACAACAACAACAACAAGGTAGGGTCAACTTTGAGTTGGACACTGATTCAACTGGCACCTAACAACAAAAATAGTTCAAAGGCTGGAGTTCTAAAAGGACACATGGTAACTATCTCTCCCTCCTTGTATATTTCAAAGTCTTTCCCAATTTTCCCTAAGGGTAGTAGGAGCAGAGAAGTGAGTGTGGAATAACAGGTTTTATGTTCTGTTTCGTTTTTGCAGTACTGGTGACTTAAACCCACCGCCTTGCCTATGTTAGGCAAGTGCCCTACCACTCAGCGGTCACGCCAGCCCCATTTTCATTTTTTATTTTGAGACAGGGTCTTGCTAAATTGCACAGGCTGCCTCTGGCCTTGAACCCATGATCGTCTGGCTTCAGCTTCCCACGTAGCAGGGATCGCAGGCATGGGCCATGGTGCCTGGGTGAATTAACAAGTTTTGAAACGAAGTTTCCTGGTGGTTATCTTCTGTGGTATATGCTCTCTCCCTTGGTCAGAAGTCTAATTTGAAAAGCAGTCAAGTTTGGGCAGAAATTTGATTCAATGCCTCCCTTTTCTCACTGTTTTTACATCTGCCGTTTTTATCATCATGTTGGGTCACGGTCAATAGTTTTACAGCCCTGGTAGAAGGACTTCAGACCAAGCCACTCTCTGGGGCAGTTCCCACCTCTTGCAGCTCAGCCTCAGACCCTCTTCTTCCTTTCGTTTAGGTCCCAGAAGCATCCTTTCTCCCTGTTCCTTTTGGGCGGACACTTGAACTAGCCCCGACCACCCCTAAGAGGACTGGCAAGGTTTGCCCGTGGGAACTAGCTGGATTCTGACCGGTGGGTCACTGTAAATGAATCCTTCTTTATGTCAGGGCCCCTCGTCACCAGGCCCAGTGAGGGTCCAAACAATTCTGCCTCAGTCCTGGCCTTGATCTTTGGTTTAGTGTAATGGATCCAGTATCTGGCCCGCCCCATCACTGTATTCACAGCTCTGCGTAGCTGGGGCCAGTGTCTCCGCTCCAGGGACCTGTTGTGACAAATCTCTGTGCTCCCCTGTCTCCTCCCAGACCAGCGTCTACTTCTTCCTTCCTGAGGTGCGACTGTTTCCAAGCCACAGTCTTGCCCTAGACTTGATGAGCCACGCCTGCGTATTATCGCGTCCTTTGAACGGAGTGGTTCCCGCCAGGTTGAGCATCTCTGTAAGTAATTCCAGACCTGCCTTGTCCCAGGGTAGAGCACAGTGCAAAGCCCAGGACCTCCGTCCCTGCTGGAGCTCGAGGCAGAGCGAATCATAAGAAAACGTAGAAGGCCCGTTAGCAACTCAAGACCTGGCAAACAGGCTGCTGCTCCGATGGACTCACAAAACACAAAGGTTCTGGGTGAACACAGGTTTCACGGACAGTCATTAAAAAGACATTTGAAGAGCGTGCGCTCGTCACTTGCCCGCTTATCCCCAGTATCCTTGACTGCTAGAACACAGAAGATTTGGGTGGGATGTGAATTTTGACCAGTTGCCTCAAGACAGTCACGCACACATGCCAGCGGGGTGGACCAAGGTGAAGCACCATCTCTGGATTCTTGAAGAAGTTTTTTAGTAAAATTTATAAGGTTGCAGTTACTGCCTTGAGTAGACGTATTAGTAGTCCTGCTATTTGTGGGAGAAGGGCCTGGCAATCCACTCCCAAGGCAATTCCGAAACTGTCTGCCATTGCATGTTCAATGAAGCACTTTTCACAATAGCAAGGATATGGAATCAACCAAAGTGCCCTTCAACAGAAGAATGGATAAAAAAACTATGGTACATATACACAATGGAATACTACTCAGCAATCAAGAAAAGTGAAATAAGATCATTTGCAGCAAAATGGATGGAATTAGAGAAAATTATTTTGAGTGAACGAACACGAGCTCAGAAAGAGAAACAACACATGTTCTCACTCATATGAGGGAGCTGGTTCAAAATTACAAGAAGAAAAAATCCTACTCAAAGGTCAGATCATCATAAAAGGGGGGAAGATAAGAATGGTGTCAATATAAATGGACTAGAAATCGCATGTAATTGTTCTAACAAGATAAAAACAAAGACCACTACAGGAAAAGTTTCTATCTTAAACAGAACTGGAACCCAAGGACATAGAGAAAAATACTACTAAGTAAAAGATAGAGAAGACTTAGATGGGAAACTTAGATGGGAAGGGGGGGAGGGGGGGAAGCCTAGGGGAGGGTAAGGGGTAACCTATATGAATAATGTTTATCAAAATGCATATATGTTTATCAAAATGCATATATGTTTATCAAAATGCAAAATGCATATATGAAAATGTCACAATGAGAAGCATGTCAAAATGAATCACATTATGATATACATTAAAAATTTCTAATAAAAAATAAAAATAAATAAATAAATAAATAAATAAATAAATAAATAAAAATGCTCAGTATCCCTAGCCATTAGGGAAATGCAAATCAAAACCGCTCTGATAGTTGAATTAAAAAAAAAAAAAAACCCTATGAGGGTCACTATGAGGCGGAATCGACTCAACAGCACTGAACAACAACAACAACAACAAGTCCTGCTATTTACACTACATCAGCCCTTTCCAGGCTAGTCAAATGTGTCCTTAGCGGAATAGCACAGTCCCTAAATAATAATAACAAAACAATATTAGGAATAAATCTCCATGAAGGGTCATGAAGAAGTGCAAGAGAGCAAGGACAGCCAGTCTTCTTACGGCCTTGGAATCTGCATGACTTTGGATAGCCAGAAGGAGACATGGGCACCCTACCTTTGAAGCTCTCAGGAAGCAGAGGAAATGACCTTGGCCAGAATCCATTGCTCCAGAGGGATCTTTAAAATCTCTCCATGTACTGCTCTACCAGACAGGGTATAAATTCGCAGTCTTCTTCGTTCTTTTATTGTTTAGGTGCTGTTGAGTTGCATCTGACTCATAGGGACCCTATGTACAACTGGAGAAACACTCCCTGACACTATGCCAGGCTGAGCAATATTGTCAGTGCTTCTCTGCTATTCATAGGGTTTTCAATGGCAGATTGTTTCGGGAGTGGATTGCCAGGTCTTTCTGCTTAGCCTGTAGCACCTGGTATTCCCTGGTGGTCTCCATTCTAAGGACTAACCAGGCAGACTCTGCTTAGCTTCAGAGATCAGGTGGGACTGGATACCAGGGTGCTATGGCTACAGACACCTGGTTGTTTTAGATGGCACTTATTTAGTAAAGTCAGGTATAAATTCAGATGTAATCCAGAAATTTTGCTTTAGATATTATCCTTGTTGTTGTTGTTGTTGTTAGGTGCCGTCTAATTGGTATCTGACTCATAGCGACCCTACTTACAACAGGTGAACCACTATTGTCAGTGTTTCTCTGTCACTCATAGGGTTTTCAGTGGCAGATTGATTTTTTGGAGTGGGTTTCTGCCTTCTTCTCCCAAGCCTGCAATATCTGGTGTTCCCAGGAGGTCTCCCATCCAAGTACTAACCAGGCCTGACCCTGCTTAGCTTCCGAGATCTGACGGGATTGGATGCCACAGGGCTATGGCTGCAGGCTATGTTCTATTAGCTATGGTAAACAATCTAGAGATGATTTAAAGCATTCAGCAGGATGTGCAAATATGACTTCATTTTTTATGAGTGACTGGAGCGTCCTCAGATATGGATATCTAACGGCATCTTGGAAATAATCCTCTGAGGCTCTTGGGGGACGACTGTACATCTACAGTATGGTAACAAATGGGTGGGCTCCAAAGCTCGGCTTTTGAAATACTTCCTTTTAATGACGACGTATAAAGTCTTTTGTTACAAGAAAGGTGCTCAACACAGTTAACGGCAAATAAAAATAAATTATTTGTAGGTTCACTGGCTCTTTGTCCTGAGATTCCAGTTTCATGTTTATTGCTAGTTGAAATTAGTAATGGTAAGAAGAAAATAGCAGCTGTATGTTTTATAAGAGAAGGAAGGATGTTTCAGATGTAGAGTCTAATCAATGGGCTGGGATTTAGCTCAGTTGGTAGAGCGCTGCGCTGCAGTCTCTGAGGTCCGGAGTTCAATTCCCAGCACCGCAAAAATGGGAGAAGGGCCTGGCAATCCACTCCCAAGGCAATCCCGAAACAGTCAGCCACTGAAAACCCTATGAGGGTCGCTATGAGTCAGATACCGACTTCACGGCACCTAACAAGAACAACAAGCGGATGCTGGTGAGGAGTTAACTCCTCAAAATATTGTCCTTATGTTGTTGTTGTTGTTGTTGTGTGTTGTCGAGTCGGTATCCGACTCATAGCGACCCTCATAGGGTTTTCAATGGCTGACTGTTTCGGGATTGCCTTGGGAGTGGATTGCCAGGTCCTTCTCCCATTTTGCGGTGGTGGAAATCGAACTCGGGACCTCAGAGACTGCAGAGCAGCGCTCTACCAGCTGAGCTAAATCCCAGCTTGGGGGCACTTAGACTTTTTTATTTTTCTGTGCTAGAGGGCTGAATCCAGGGCCTCCCACATGCTAGGCAAGCACTCTACCACCGAGTGGCGTCCCCACCCCCTTTTCATATTTTCTTGTGAGACAGAGTCTTGCTAAGTTGTGCAGGCTGCCTCTGACCTTGAAACTGATCCTCCTGCCTGAGCCTCCACAATTGCTGTGATTATAGGGCTGTGTCATGGCACCCGGTCCTGATGCTGTGGCTTGGATGCTGGCTTTGTCATATATATTGCAAATCTATTTCCTACTCTACTGTTTCATTTTATTCATGGAATTTTTTGTTTTGTGATTTGTGTTATTAAAAAGTAGTTTTTGAAGACGGGCACGGTGGCGTACGCATGTAATCCCAGTGGCTCGGGTGGCGGAGGCAGGAGGATCGCAAATTCGAGACCAGAGGCAGTCTGAGTAACTTAGCAAGACTCTGTCTCAAAAAACTGAAAAAATGAGCTGGGGGTGCAGCTCAGTGGTCCAGCACTTGCAAAGCATGCAGGCACGAGGCCCTGGGTTCAACCCCCAGTACCACACACACACACAGGAAAAAAAAGTAGTTTTTGAATGTTGTCAAAGCTTGTGGAAGGTGAGAAGGGATGGTGCTTCTGACTGAAGGGAGCTGGTGGGTGGAATTGCTGTCACAAGAAAAAAGAGGGATTGGTTACCTGGTCAAACCTTGCCTCTTGGAGGGGAGAAAGTCCATATGATCTTGCAAACTGAAGGACGATTTCTTGGTCGAGTGAAATGCTCATTTTCTTACTTTTTTTAGGGCTCAAATTCGTGAATCTGGAGTTTTTCCAGATTAGTGTGACATTCACAATTACACATAGCTGCCAAGGAACACATTACAACACTGAAAAATTCATAGTTTTTTCTCTCTCTCCATGTAGGTATGTTGTTGTTGTTGTTGTTAGGTGCCGTCGAGTCGGTATCCGACTCATAGCGACCCTCTTACAACAGGGGAAACACTATTGTCAGTGCTTCTCTGCTGTTCATAGGGTTTTCAATGGCAGAATGATTTTTGGGAGGGGGTTGCCAGGTCCTTCTCCCACGCCTACAGCTTCTGGTGTTCCCAGGCGGTCTCCCATCCAGGTACTAACCAGGCCCGTCCCTGCTTAGCTTCCGAGATCTGACGGGATCGGATGGCACAGGGCTACAGCTGCAGGCATGTAGGTATGTAGGCCCCAATATACCTGTCTGTAAAGATTAAAGCCTGCAGCCATACCACCATGGTGACAATCAACCATTGAAAACCCTATAAACAGCAGAGAAACACTAACAATAGTATTTCGTCTGTTGTACATAGGGTTGCTATGAGTCAGATACTGACTTGATGGCACCTAACAACAACATAAAGATTAAAATGATTTCTATGTATATGATATTTTATATATAGAAATTCTCTGTATGGATTAAAATTTCTGTACCTACAGTATCTTACACGTACATTATAAGGAATGATTTTTGGTGAGGGGATGATTTTGAAACAAAGTCTCACTCTGCAGCTGAGACTGGCCTAGGATTTGCTACGTAGCCCAGTCTGGCCTTGAACTCCTAGAGATCCTCCTGCTTCAGCCCCCTGAGTGCTGGGATTCCAGGTTTGTGCCATCATCCCCAGCTTATTTTTATGTACAGTATATAGAATTTGCTTGCAGCTGTAGCCCTGTGGCATCGGATCCCGTGAGATCTCAGAAGCTAAGCAGGGTCGGGCCTGATTAGTACCTGGATGGGAGACCGCCTGGGAACACCAGGTGCTGTAGGCTTGGAGAAGGACCTGGCAACCCCCTCCCAAAAAATCAATCTGCCATTGAAAACCCTATGAATAGCAGAGACGCACTGACAATAGTGTTTTCCCTGTTGTACACAGGGTCGCTATGAGTCGGATACCAACTTGACAGCACCTAACAACAACAACAACAATATAGTATTTACATCTGCACACACATCTAAGCATAGCAGGTGTGAAGCATGACTCCATTTCTTTAGGTTGGCAACAAGGACTGTGAATGATAGGTTTGCAAATAATGTTTTTATTAAAATTCTTAATGTGATTTACTTAATGAGGACAAATTTAAAGTTTCATCTCTGCAGAAATAATATTTATTTATTTGTTTTGTTGTTGTTTTGAGACACGGTTTTGCTATGTGGTCTATTGATCCTGCCTTAGCCTCCTAAGTGCTGTGACATAAAATTCTGACAGGCATTTATTAACAGTTTGTCTTTTAATCTTGGTGGATAATCTTGGCTATTTTAGGAGAAAAATATCTTTGAAAACACCCAAGCAAAGAATTTTAGATTTTTAAAAATCTTCATTCTGTGTGTATTTTTGAAGAAAATAATTCAAATTTTGTATACTTGGAATGCAATTAAAATTTACTTTTCGATCCTTTAGATCAGCCTCAGGGGGATAACATTACATGGAAATATCTGAAACTATGTATGCTGATTTTTGCTGAAGTAAATCCAAAAACGGTATGTTTTATGAGTGAAGTGTAACATTTTATTGGGTAGGTGTATATTTGTTTTATGACTTTCCCAGGTATTCCTGGTTCAGCCTCAGCACACACAGTATAGCACAATAATTATTAAACCGAGCCTTTGATGTTTTGTTAACTTCCAGTCATAACAATTTTGGTTAAATAGCTCTCTATAGACTCTTGTGGGGCTGGGATTTAGCTCAGTTGGTAGAGTGCTGCACTGCAGTCTCTGAGGTCCTGAGTTCAATTCCCAGCGCCACAAAAATGGGAGAAGGGCCTGGCCATCCACTCCCAAGGCAATCCCGAAACAGTCAGCCATTGAAAACCCTATGAGGATCACTATGAGTCGGATACCGACTTGACGGCACCTAACAACAACGACGATAGACTTTTGTTTTTGTTGTTGTGACACTTTATAAAAGGATGAAGCACGCTTAATTTAGCCATGTGCTAGCTTGATTAGGGAGTCCTGGACATTGACACATGCGATATTTGGGCCGCCATTTTTCTCTGTGGTTGACCTTGTCAGTCTCTGGCCGTCCTGAGCAAGACGGTCCTGCTGACTTGACTGTTGTCAGTGCTGCCCGAGAAGTCCCTGCTCCATCTAGATGAAATGGAAACCTCTCGTTTGTCTTGTTTCTCTTATTGTTATGGCTTTGATCTGTAGTTTGGAATTCTTCATCCATCTGGAATCCATTTTCTTTCAAGATGAAAAGTAAAGACTTAATTTTGTCTCCCAAGCTCTCAGCCAAGTGCGCCATTATGATTTAGTGAAAAATCTTTTGTTTCCTTGCTAACTTGCAATTTTGTTCTCCTGATATGTAACACTGATTAACAACATATACTGTGGTCTTTCTATGTTCTTTGATCCCAGGCCATTAAATGTATGCCCTGTTTTAATTGTTAGAGTATTTGGTTTTGGTCATTGTTATTTTGTTTTGCTTTATAACATTCTTTGGAGTGTATTTTACCTCATTGTCTTGTTGTTTTTTTTTCAAAAACGTATCAGATATTCTTAAGAGTAAGAATATACCTCCCAGATGTACTTTAGAATGTTTGGCAATATACATACAGGTTTCTTTTTCTTTGTTAAAACAAGAAAAAAGAAAAGAAAGAGACAGCCATTCAGCAGCTCATCTGCTTACTGATGACGCTATTTTCAAAAACACTTTTCTTTCAGTCTTTGGAGATTATGAAAATACACATTAGCACATTTATGAGTTCCACATTGCTTGCTTTATAAAAGGCACAGCCTTGCTGGAAATCCCTGTAAGGGATCGAGCCCTGTGTGGGGGGCCGAGGGGCTCTAACCTGACTGGGGATGCTGGTGTGCAATGTGGCGGGGGCTTTTGAGTTCCCATTCCCGCTGTGAGAAATCCAGGTAACAAGAGAACTGAGGGCCCCAGTCTGACAGCCCGAGCTGAGCAATGAGAGGTTTTTGAGAAAACCGCTCTTGAGAACACATGTGATGTGGTGTTGCTAAGTGTGGGTCCTGTGTGATGGGGCAGAGGAAGGGGTGTGGAAAGAGTCAGGAGGGTCAGGAAGTGGTCCTGTAATGAGAGGGTCAGGGTGGCCTCCATCCTAGGAGGGAGTTAGTGTGGAGAGGAAGACCAAGTGCATGGTGGAACGTGGCTGGGGCTAAGGCTGTGTCTGTGGGAGGAGCTGGGGAAGAGGCATTGGCAGAATGGGGATTCCCAGGGGACAGAGCTGCTGCAGATGCCGGATACTGAGTGTCTGAGGTTTATCAGGTCTGCAGACCTCGTGGATGTCGCTGAGACCCAGTGTAAAAGCTGAAAGGCGACCCAACAGCCCATTGATCTGTTACAGAATTCCCCCCAACCTCCTTTCAGGCATTGGAGGCGATGAAACACATTTTTTCATATTGATGAGCTCCAGCCCGCCTGGAGACACCGTTTTCAAGGCAGACTGCCTGGGACACTTGCCAGAGCCTGACCAGCCTGACCATGGAGCTGCTCCCAGGCTTCCGGCCATAGGTCCAAGCAGGAAGTGCAGCACCGTCCTGCATAAGCCTTGTTGTTGTTGTTGTTGTTGTTATGTGCCATCGAGTCGGCACCTAATGACCCTCATAGGGTTTTCAATGGCTACTGTTTCGGGATTGCCTTGGGAGTGTGTTGCCACGTCCTTCTCCCATTTTGCAGTGCTGGGAGTCTCAGGACCTCAGAGACTGCAGAGCAACACTCTACCAACTGAGCTAAATCCCAGCCCGCCCAAACCTTAGGGGTGCAGCCCTGTGGCATCTGATCCCATCAGATCTCAGAAGCTAAGCAGGGTCAGGCTTGGTTAGCACTTGGATGGGAGACTGCCTGGGAATACCAGGTGCTGCAGGCTTGGGAGAAGGACCTGGCAACCCACTCCCAAAACATAATCCTCCATTGAAAACCCTATGAACAGCAGAGAAGCACTGACAATAGTGTTTCTCCTGTTGTATGTAGGGTCACTGTGAGTTGGATACCAACTCGACGGCACCTAACAACAAGCCCAAACCTTATGGGTGCTCTTTTTTCTTTTTCCTGTTGTTTTTTTCATTCAGGGTCTCAATGTGTAGCCCAGGCTAGCCTTGAACCTGTCATCTTCCTGTCTCAGCCCCTCGAGAGCTGGAAATACAGGCACGGCCACCATGCATGGCAGATGGTCCTTTCTTGGCGGAGGTGCTATCAGATGGCACTTCGTTTATGCAAGTTCCTGAGCATCTGGTGGTTAACAATATGAGAGCATGGAGTTTGGAAAGTGCTCCTCTCCCAACAGAACTCCCTCTGTCATCATTGGCAGGGCCCAGAGCAGAAATCGCTGAGGATTCTGAGATGATGACAGAAGAACACTGACCCCAGCCCAGACTCCAGGAGCTCATGCCCAAGAAGTGACTCTGTCTTCCAAGGAGACGCCATGGTGTCTGACTCATAAAAATAACATTCCAATAATCAAAGCTTTAACCTGCCCAACAGCCCCAGGAGACATTGTTTGGCTTGGAAAAACCGGTAGAAAATATTTAGAGGTCAGCGTCAAAGGAGATGGAAGCTTCAATGAGAAAAACGGAAGACAAAAGGAAACGGGGGAGGTGCCAACCACCAGGCGCTTGTGGGATGCACAGAGCAAGGCCACCATCCTTGTGTACCGTAATACAAAGTATAAATAAAGAAGAAACAAAGTGTCTGGCATTGACAGAAGTTATCAAAAACCAGCCTGGTAAACTAGGAAACCACAGGGGAAAGAGGATAGAAGGGTGAAGAATAAAATTAGCAAAGGGAGCAGGAGAAACAAAGTTTGAAACAGTGACAAGAAGGATTGAAACATTTGTTGTTGTTATTTGGTAGGTACCCTTGAGTCCTGTCCCACTCATAGCTACCCTCATAGGGTTTACAATGGCTGAATGTTTTGGGATTGCCTCGGGAATGGATTGCCACATCCTCCTCCCAGTTTTGCGGTGCTGGGAATTGAACCTGGGACCTCAGAGACTGCCGAGTGGTGCTCTGCCAACTGAGCTAAATCTCAGCACTTGATGCAAACCCTTGAAACATTTGTTGTTGTTGTTAGGTGTCATCAAGTTGGTATCTGACTCATAGTGACCCTACGTACAACAGGTGAAACACTATTGTTAGTGCTTCTCTGATGTTCATAGGGTTTTCAGTGGTGGATTGATTTTTGGGAGTGGGTTGCTGGGTCTGTCTCCTAAGCCTACAGCACCTGGAGCTCCCAGGTGGTCTGCCATCCACAGACTAACCAGGCCTGACCCTGCTTAGCTTCCGAGACCTGACAGGATCAGATTCCACAGGGCAATGGCTGCAGGCTTGAAACATTTAGGTGGATAAAAATCAGACTTTAAGAGGCAGAAGGGAGGTAACCATGACAAGCCAAAACAGAAGGATCAAACAAGATAAAAAGTGAAAGGCAACAATGTAACATATTTTTAAGTATTGTATTTGTTTTCAAGGGCTGTGTGACAAAGTCCCACTAGCCAGGCAGCTTGAGCAACAGAAACTTCCTGGCTTACAGTTCTGGAAGCCGGAAGTCAAGAGCCAGGGGTCCCAGGCTGAGAGGAAGAGCCTGCTCTAGGCCTTGCTCCTGCTCCAGTTTGGTGGCCATTATTGGTGCACCGTAGGCTGTGGGAACCTCGCCCGGTCTCCACAGGGTCTCTTTGTGTGCCTCTCTGTGTCAAAACTTCCCCCTTTTCATAAGGACCCCTGTCATCTCAAATTGGGGGTTCACCCGAATCCAGTCTATGCCTTCATCTTAGTGAATTTCACCAGGCAAGGCTACTTCTAAACAAAATCCGTTTCTCTGGTGTTAGAGGTTAGGGGTTTTCGGCCATGGAGGGATACACACGCTGACCTATAATGATGATAAACCAGATAGAGGTAAAATAAATAGATGAGATATATTTGTATTTCATAAATGTAGACTGTGCTTCAATAACTACAAGACTTTTAAAATTAAGACTTTAAACAAACCTTTTATGTGAACAAAACAACAAACAATTATCAAACTTTTCTAGAAAATAAAAGTGGAATAAAACAAACCAACCAGTGGGCAGCATGTTGGACACTGTGGTAGTTTCTTCAGGATGAAAAGGGCTGAAATGGGAGTACCCGGTGGCCACCCTCCACTTCCAGGGCAAAGGTCAGCTTCTCAGGAAGAGAGAGGAAGGTGCCGCCTTAAAGCTCACCCAACAGTCCTGCACCTGCCAGATCCCAGGGCTCTCTCTTGTTCTTTATTGGATTGTGTGCCAGGGACAAAACAGTAGAATTGTGCCCATGATTATTCATAGTACCAATCTGTCCCCCTCCATGCTGCCTGAGGAAATTCTTGCCAAACCTACCAGTTCCCTCTTTCCAATTTGGTTATTCTCTCTGTTTCTCTTTCTCTCTTCTTCTTCTTCCTCTTCCTCTTCTTCTTCTTTCTTCTTCCTCTTCCTCTTCCCCTTCCCCTTCCACTTCCCCTTCCTTCTCCTCCTCCTCCTTCTTCTCCTCCCCTCCCCTCTCTCTCCTCTCTCTCCTCTCTCTTCCCTCTCTCCTCTCTCTCTCCTCTCTCTCTCCCTCCTCTCTTCTCTTTCTGTCCTCTCTCTTCTCTCTTCTCTCTCTCTCCTCTCTCTTTCCTCTCTCTCTCCCCTTGCTCACTCTCTCCTCTCTCTTTCCTCTCTCCCCTCTGTGCTCTCTCTCTCTCTTCTCCCTCTTCTCTCTCTCTCTCCTCTCTCTTCTCCCTCTTCTCTCTCTCTCCTCTCTCTTCTCCCTCTTCTCTCTCTCTCCTCTCTCTCCTCTCTCTCTCTTTCCTCTCTTCTCTCCTCTCTCTCTCTTCTCTCTCTCCTCTCTCTCTCCTCTCTCTCTCCTCTCTCTTCTCCCTCTTCTCTCTCTCTCCTCTCTCTTCTCCCTCTTCTCTCTCTCTCCTCTCTCACCTCTCTCTCTCC
>VMDO01028117.1:0-24379 GCA_007922755.1 Pedetes capensis
TTTCTACCACTCCTCCTCATTTTAGGAGTTCAAATATGTGAATCAGGTCATCTAGCAAGCAATGTGCTCAGCAACTTAATGTATTTTACAACTAAATGGAAATTCTACTTTTAATTAACTAACATTGATTAGCATATCAGTTACTCTAACTCATTGCAAACAAATTGGACCAAAAATCTGACCATATGAGCATGAAATAAGCACTATTAAATTTCTATTTGGATAGAGATTAAACTAAGCTGCTAGTTCTAGTAGGAAAAGCAAAATTATTCTTTAATAAGATATAGTTTAGAATTAATATTAAAAGCTGCTTCTAGCATTTGTCTAATATATTTTTCTCTGTAGAATAGTCTGATCACCTGAATGGTCATTAAAAACCACTAAATGAACTTTAATTTCAACTTAACTTTTTTTTGACATAAGAAATATTTGAATATATCTTAACATTTTAATGTTGCAAAACTTAAGATTTCCATTAGGAACAACAGAGAGTGCAGTCCTGCTCTTTTTGATTTGGGAAACATAAATACACACAAATCTGACCTAAATTGACATGACTATTTTCATTTATTAATATTTCAATTTTAGAGGAGATCAAGTGTGTTTTCTACAAACAGTAATTTCCTGCAGCATCAAAAGATTATGGATTGTCCTGTCTACCATTGAAGGGCAGTAATAGAGACAGACAATGCTAATCTGTCTAAGCCACTCAGACAATGACTAGTTAAAAATAGATACAGAAGATCCAGATTTGAAACTGTAACACTATAACAATGAATAAATTCTGCTTACTAAAACATGTACTAGAATAGAGCAAAGCAAACAGAATACAATCATCCCTCAGTATCCAGGGATTGGTTCCAATACCTTCTGAAGATATAAAAATCCATGGATGCACAAGTACTTTATACTTCAATCATGTCTATATTACTTTTAATACTTAATGTAATGTCAATATAATGCAAATAGTTCTTACAGCTTGTTTAGGGAATAATTACAAGAAAAAACCTGTACATCTTCAGTGAAATTGCATCTTGATTTTTCCAAATATTTTTGATCTGCTATTGGTTAAATTCATGAATGTGGAACCCATATATACAGAGAGATGACTGAGCATGTATTTTCAAGTTGAGAGATCTAGTTAGAAACTGAATTCTTCACTAACTCTTTATCCGTTAGTAAGGTTGTAAATTTCTGTGAACCTTTTACTATCAGCATCTGGAATTTACAGAGATGTTATGGGACCTTGCTTTCATTTTTTTCCCTATAGAATTAAAGATAATTCATATGAATTTTCTAATATCTGGTTCACCTGGAAGGCGCTCTACACAAGAAAGTGGTGTCATATTGCCT
Source organism: Pedetes capensis (assembly GCA_007922755.1). NCBI lineage: Eukaryota > Metazoa > Chordata > Mammalia > Rodentia > Pedetidae > Pedetes > Pedetes capensis. Next base: position 1,354 of record VMDO01028117.1, read on the forward strand.
TGTGATTGACATTTGAAGAAAATGGTGCTGCATGGATAGATTTGGTTACTAAAGCTTAGGAAATTATTGGAGAAGGGACTGTGGGTAAAAAGTCTGAGGTTCTTTGGTTATGTCAACTTGTTGGAGTTGTGGCGGACAATTGATACCTAAGCAAATCTAAATATATTTATTTTTATTGGCTATAATCTCATTAGTGATCATCAAATTGGAAACATTGCATTATCTTAAGCTATTAGAATTACTTATAAATGCATTTATGATTTATAAAACCATACCCATTACAGATAACTGTCATTGAATAAACTGACTGAAAATGAATATCCTTCAGCAAGTTATCATCTTTCAAAGAAAGCCAAAGCAGTACACTATATAAAAACACCAAGAAATGATTTGGTTGTGTGATCTGTGCTAATACATTATTCTCTGTGATTTATACCTTGTTTACTTGTATACACACACACACACACACACACACACACACACACACACACACAAAACCACTCTGAGAAAATACTACTATTTAAGAAATAATTGAAACTAAGTTGAGAGTTGTGTCTATTGGCATTCTCAAAATAATAACATATGAACAGAATATCAGGTTAATATCACCCACCTTCTGTTGGTCAATAAGGTGTCATATATCCATGAAGCATAGTCCTTAAAATTAATTTTAAAAAAGAAGAAAGAATTGAATAAATATCAGTAGTAATATGATCATCATGAAACTTTTTTGATCTTAGTACAGGTACATTTATATATGGTCTGAGAGTTGGCTTGGAAGTTAACTGCCATCTTGGGTCTCAGACCTGTCTGTACCACTATTGATTCCCTGTACCACTATTGGTTCCTGATAAGAATGCTTACATACATACTCACACACACTTCTATTCATTTCTCATAAAGAGTATTATGAGCTTATACTAAAAGCAATAATTTGATTCCATATATTGTAAAAACTGGGAGAAGGACCCACCCAGCAACCCACTCCCAAAAAACTATCAGCCATCGAATACCTTATGAATAGCAGAGAAGTATGGCAGTAGTGTTTTGTTTGTTGCACATAGGGTCACTATGAGTTGGATACTGACTTAACAGCACCCAACAACAACATTGTAAAGTATAAGTTAAAATGTGGATGCTTCTAGAAAAAATCACTTGAATCTTTCCAAGGATCATGGTTCTGACACATGGAACTCTCATGTTTTATTTTATTTATCTCTCTTACTATATATGAATTATTCTATAACTTCAGTAATTAAAATTTAGACCAAAGGTATTTTGTTTGGTGTTCCTTTTTGCTGTACCCACTTTTCCTCTTCACTAAATTGAGCATAAACTGTTTAGACAAAAGGAGATTGGGAGAAAACATTTACTAAGAATGCATAATATGCCAGACATGAGACAAAATACATTACATTGATAATTTCACTTCATCTTCACAACTGTCCTGTGAGACAGATATAATTTTCTTTACTTGACAGGTAGGTAAACTGAGTCCCACAGAGACTATCTAGACCAATGATTGGTGGCATAGCTAAACTTTGAATATGAGATTTTGTGATTAAAGACCCCAGTCTTACCACATTTGTTCTAGGAGGTATCAGGGATGATAATTCATTTTCTATCTAACTTCTCAGTCATATAAAATGTCTACTGTAGGGAAAAATTGGGAGGAAATTGGTAAAAACTCCCAAACTGGGAAAATGGTGTTTGAATATCTGGTTTGTAAATTAGAAATCTACTGGGTTGCATGTTTGTACAAAACCCTTCCTAATTGGACAATTGGACTGAAAGCTGATTGGCTCAGGCCATTCCATGGGCGAACTATATAAAGAGCTGCGCTGCAGCAGCTCGACCTCTCTTTTTTGGCACGGCCTTTCTGGCATCCCTTTTTGCTCCTTCTCGCCTGTTCCTGCCCAGACCACAGATGAGGAAGCGCCTCTCCCACTGCTCTCCCCGGACCTTCGGTGAGGAAATAATGCTCTCCCGCTGCAATCCTCAACAAGGAAAGGAACCTGCTCTCCGTCTGACGACGGAGGAAGCAACAGCTGTCTCCTCCTGACCACTGAGAAGATCAACACAGGTGTTTGCCCCTGGAAGGCAAAAGTGCCTGAGGCTTTTCCTTTCTCCCGTCTCCTCCGGGGTCCCGAGGGCCGCGGGAGTCTGCGCCCCTCACCTGAGGGTCCCGAGTGAATTGTGTTTAGTATCTGTGTGTGGGGCGGCGCAGCCCGTCCGAACCTCCAGGCCGGACCGGACCGGGTGGCGCGCGCCCCACATAGATTTGGCGCCCGAACGTGGGGCCCAACATCTACCTGGGTTTTCTCAGGCAGGACCTCAATAAATGTTGGTTCATGGTCACTTAATGCAGTGGAGTCATACAGTGAAACCACCATTAAAACTTCATTTTGTTTGTTGGTGAAGTTAATGAGAAGTCAGAGTTAAAGTTAAAACTCTTAATTGGAAACTCATGTGGAAAGGTGGAAGTCACACAGAAGAAATTCTTTATTGATCTGATGTTATAATGGTCTCTTTTTCCAGCCCTTCATTTTTTCATTGATAACATCAAGCCTATCCTGATATCATCATCAACATAAATTAATCTTGCTGATTCTTTCCTCTTGAAGAGCATCCCCCTACTGAAGGTGGCTAAAAATGTCCCTCTGAACCAGAGAATCCAATGAACCTAACCAAATTTGGAGTGGTTTCTTGGAAATTTTTTTCTCGTATCTTACTGGTCTGCAGATTCCTGTCATTTAAAAAGTGAGTTTGTTGCTATGGCGTGAGTTAGTGCTTATTTTCAAGATGATCAACACATTGGATGGCCCTGCTTGTGATTTATTTTGCAAAATAAGACTCTATTTTAGAAAGTGCTAAAAGTGACACACAAGCTGATACATGAAACATAAACACACACACAATGTATGAACACACAGAAAAAAATTGCATGCTTCTTTCTTCACGCCACCTGAAATGTCCTAGGTTCTGAAAAATCTTTTCAGCAATATCACTCTTTTTGGACTCATTAAAATTTTAATGTGAATGCATAGGAAATGTATTTTTGCACATAGGATTTTCTTCTATTCCTAGAATAAGTCTGAATTCTTGCAAAGTCAGAATAATTACACAGAAGGCATATATGAATGTAGGGGCCCATGATTATCTGCTAACTTTGAAGATCACAAAACAACACGTGTACAGATCTTTATGCCGCAATGTGGAGGGCAGAAATTATCTTTTACAATGAGACAGGAGGATGAGGACAAGTTAATCATCGAAATAGACAAGGAGAAAATGAATCAACTCAGCTTCCCATAAAGGTTCTGGCACTTTTGTTATATGTTCTCCTACAAGTTCAGTAATATCGTCACTGAGTTGGACCTCTTGTCTTCTTAGTTGAGCACATCAGCTTCCCAGAGACCACCTCCCATCACTTAGGCCTTGCAGCTCGTTACCTTTCCCTCTTCTCTCTCTTTTGCACCTTAGAGTAATCTAAAATAATAGAGAAAAATTACTGTATGCTACTTCCTTTGACAATCTCAATCTGTGAGGGAAGGCAAAACTTCATAACATCCTTGAATTAATTAGTAATATTTAAAAACCTTAGATCCTAACAGTTTTTTCTCAGCCTATACTTGCCCAGATATTCCCCTTCTCTAATGATGATGAGGGCTGGGATTTAGCTCAGTGGGTAGAGCGCTGCGCTGCAGTCTCTGAGGTCCCGAGTTCAATTCCCAGCACCGCAAAAATGGGAGAAGGGCCTGGCAATCCACTCCCAAGGCAATCCCGAAACAGTCAGCCATTGAAAACCCTATGAGGGTCGTTATGAGTCGGATACCGACTCGACGGCACCTAACAACAACAACAACAATGATGATGGGTTAAATTCAAAATTCATTTTGCTTCTGTATCTTAGCATTTTATTTTATTTGTTCTGATTTTGTTTTGTTTTAATGTCAAAGTGAGTATTGATACTTACTTCACAGAATTACTGAGGTATTGAATTAGATCATGAATACAAAGCTTTTACTATGGAGCCTAGCATTGACCAAGAACTCTCTAATGATAGGTGATATCCCTACTGAATACAGTAAGTGGAGTCCTGATAATAATGCCAAAATTAACTTCTTTGTATACAATAAACCTTACCTCTGCCACAGTTCTCAACAGAAGGCAGGAATGGACCTGGACTGCAAGATAAAGCAGCACAATGCTTTGCAATAACTGAGCATTAAATAGGGGAGAACACTATGGGTGAAAGAAGAGTGGTGCCTACATCATTCTCAATGCCAAAATCCCCCATGGTAGAAACTTCTGCAATATTGGACCCAAATGTATTACAGGTAAGTTTCTTAATTTCTCAACCAATATGTTCAGTGTGTGGATACTAGTCTGAATTATTCTATTAAGAAACAAGGTAGATGGAACATGTTCCCCCAAATGTTTAAGCAAGGTGAAAAAGGACAGGAGATATCTACTAACATATAGAAGAGAGTGCCTATGAACTTTAGATATTATCAATCAAAAAACTAGATGATATTCAAGATAGAGCACCTGAAATGGTGAAGAACTAAAAAAATGCATATTTGTGCCAATTAAAGAATATCCTAATGGCCTGTGAATAGTTGATTTGATGAGGAGAAATCAAAAATAACAAAACAGCTAGCAGTGACTATGGACAATCTCAATGAATTCAATCATAGGTCATATTCATCTACAAGACCTATTAAGAAGTAACACAAATTAAGTGGTTCTCATGCAAGAAAGGGTGTACAAATAGACCTATTGAAAGATATGATGTGAACCCTCAGAAAGCTGGAAGCCTCTGTCAATGAATAATGAGTTACTCACAAAGGTAAATACTTACTCTTCATGGATCAGTATGGAAGAATATATACCCGTGGCAGAGCAAGAGGAGAACCAAACTTTCAGTGCCAAGATGGAATTGGACACAGGCCTAAAAGGTTGGTATTTGATGAATATAAGTCAAGTCCACCTGGCAATCATTATGAAGCCATGTGCTTTACTTCTCCAGTAAGATCAATTGGAATTCAATTTAAAACTTATTTATAATCTTAGATTCACAGAATTTTGAGAATAGAAGGAACTTCTGAAATAATCTAGGCTGTGTTCCACAGACAGGTTTTACCATTCCAGATGTCTGAGATGAGAATTTGGAAAAGAACCTGAGAATGGGTCTTAGCTCTCTATGACAGTGCCTGGATAATTAACAATGTCTACAATGGGTAGCCTGCAGCTGTAGCCCTGTGGCATCCGATCCCATCAGATCTCGGAAGCTAAGCAGGGTCGGGCCTGGTTAGTACCTGTACCTGGATGGGAGACCGCCTGGGAAGACCAGATACTGTAGGCTTGGGAGAAGGACCTGGCAACCCCCTCCCAAAAATCAATCTGCCATTGAAAACCCTATGAATAGCAGAGAAGCACTGACAATAGTGTTTCCCCTGTTGTACAGAGGGTCGCTATGGGTCGGATACCGACTCGACGGCACCTAACAACAACAACAACACAATGGGTAGGGAGTGAACTGAGTACCATTAATGACATGTTTGTGAATATGTAACATCTCTTCCCAATCAGTGCTGCATCCTGCTTTCATAATGTGACTCAGAAATGCCAGAGAGTTCCCTGATAGCAATGCCTAGGTCATGAAAGAGTACATTAAGTATTTCCTGTGATATGAACTGAATAAATTGACTCCATACATTATTTCTGATTAGCTCTTTCTTTAGTTTGTGGACATCATAGACACAGAAACTGACTCAAATTTGTTAACGACATGTTTGAAAGTCAGTGAAAATGTCATTTATTTGGCATTATAATGTTTCAGGCACTGTTGTAAATCCATTTCCTACCATCTGATCCCATAATAACTTTATGAGTTAGGTTTTGATCTTGGTAACACCCTCATTTTGCAAATAAGGAAACTAAACCAAAAGATGTTAAATATCTTGCCAAAGGGCTGTGTAAGCAGCAGAACTAGGATTTGAACCCAGGAAGACTGGACCCAGATCTTATGCGTTTAATTACTTTGTTGCTTTGCTGCTATAGGATGCTCTTTCAGCTAACAAATGTGCATGTTGTGATCTAAAAATGTGGCGAACATTTAAATTTTTAAAAATTATCACAGTTAAAAGACACATTGCCTTCAATCCCCCTCAAGTTACTTATGTTGGTTTTTAACACACTTCTCCCATTGTTCTTTCCACTTTCTGAAGAAGCTGTAGAAGTCCCCTTTTCTGTCTTTAGTTGTACTCTTGTGGCTGGGTTGGTGTCCTGAACTGATCCCAAACACTTACCTTTCATGGTCATTTTGACTTTGGGGAACAGCCTGGAGTCACACAGTGCCAGATCCCAGGAAGAAGGTGGATAAACACACACCACAGTGGTTTTATTTGACAGAAATTTCTGTACCAGAAGTGACATGTGACAGAGTGTTGTCATAATGAAGGATGAAACTAAAAGCACTCATGAAAGAGAACCTCCAGAAATGTTCCAGAAAGTAGAAACAACAATGGGATAGTGTGCTGAAAGCCAGGGAGAATGTTCTGAGGGGTACTATTGACAATGTGTCTTTTATTATCATTAAATAAAAAAATAAACCTTCACTGTACTTTTTGATCACACCTTATATAATAGTGACAGAGCCTCCTTAAAATACCTTAAGGTTAATTTTGAGTATTGTAGGAGGATTTTCCTGGCTACCTCGGTATTGCATTACCCTTATAATTCCTTGACTACCAGAGAAAGAGATGTCTACAAATCACTTGGAAGAGGCTGATGATTATAATCAAAATAGTTTAGGAAGAAAAGAGATGAAATTCTCAGCATCGTTAAGCCAAATGAAGAGTTCTTTCATGAGGAACAAAAAGACAAATGAGAGCGCAACCAATCCTAAGATTCTTTTAGATTAAAGGAAGAGAACCCTTGCCAAAATGTTATATACCCTCTCTCCTTTTAGAATTCACTCATTTCCTTAAGAAGAACTCTTTTGGCACCACTGTGAGGCTAAACTCATATTTTTAAAACTTCTTAAAAGAAATGAGCAAAATAAGCAGTTTACAATAAAACTTTTTCTTTACAAAAGATGTATGCCTCAACCACAGCACTCCTCCAAATTGTATGCAACGTGCTAATTACAGAGAACTACAGGTTTTGTTAAGTATAGGCTTTTAATGAAAGAAACATAGTCATAAGACTAACTGCAGCTGGTGAAGAGAAATATTAATCAAAAGTTGAAATGATAGGGTGGACAAGAAAAGAAAGAGAGAAACAGATCTCCTTGCAGTAAGATTGGTGGACCTGTGCCAGCAGCGTCGAAGGAAGGAGGGCCCCCAACCCAGCATTTCCCCTGGATTTGAGAACAAAGAATGTGTAAGTGTGCTTACCTGGGGACGTTCAGTTTCCACCTTCACCAGCAGTGTTGGCAAGGCAAAATCACGCAACTTACGCCTGAAATAAAGTAACTCTCCTTGTTCAAGGAATGACTTCAAGGCCAGAGAAATTCAGGATATGGTGTTATAATATGAATCTTGAAGGATTTTCTTTTTTACATGTGTCCTGAAAGATATCGAAAAGACTTATAAAACAAAAGAATACAAATGCTATCAAAAGGAAGAGGGAAAAGAAAATATTTATGAGAGTCACAGAAACAATTAAAACATTAAAATTAGTGGAGCCACTGTGGGAAAGAGCATAAAGGTGCTTCAAAAAGCTAAAAATAGAACTACCATATGATACAGCTGTGACATTCCTGGATATATATCCAAAGGAAATGAAGTCAGCATACAAAAGAGATACCTGAGTGCTCATGTATATTAAAGCATCATTTACAATAGTTACAATGTAGAATCAGCCTAGATGCCCATCAGCAGATGAATGAACAAAAAGTATGGGTTATATCTATGTACACACACACACACACACACACACACACACACACACACACGGAAGAATATCATTCAGCCGTAAAATAGAATAAAATCATGTGATATGCAGCTAAATGAGTAGATCTGAAGGACACAATGTTAAGAGAAATTCAAGTACCAGACAATGGATAAAGGTCAGATTATGGAAAAAAATCTTTACCTTTTCTCTACTTTGTTGTTACTAGGTGCCACTGAGTAGTGTCTGACTCATAACAACCCTCATAGGGTTTTTAATAGCTGATTGTTTGGGGATTGCTTTCAGAGCAGATTGCTATGTCCTTCTGTTTTTGTGGTGCTGGGGATCAAAGCCGGGTCCTCAGAGAGTGTGGAGCAGCACCGTACCAATTGAAGTAAATATTTATTGAGCAACTACTACAGGCTACATGTTAGACATTTGTCAGAAGACAGCAAACAATACAGTACTCTACGAAGGAATGTGTGGTCTTGAAGAAGGTGAATGAGCAACAGAAAAATTACATCTCAGAGGGATAATTCTGAGGACATTTACAAAGGACAGGTACTGGAGAGTATCCTCTCAGCCATGAAATTTAAATGTCTCACAATCCCATTAGCAGGGAAGATTTTAGGACATGGACTAAAGACCAAGTAATGAATGGAGGAAGAATTGGTATCTGAACTGAGGAGAATTAGAAAATAGAAAACTATGAAACAAAAAGATAATTTTCTTTTCCCTTTACAAACATTTTTGAAAGGGATGTACCATTTGGATAAAGGAACTTGCAACCTTTCTAAAGTCTAGAGTTGTATCATCAAATATGGTAGTCATTGCTAGATTACAGCAACTTAAATTGAAATTTAGTGAATTAAGTTGAAATAGATAAATCTTCTATTCACTATTTCAAGGTCTCAAGTTATATGTGGCTAGTGGTTACCCTACTGGGCAGCACAAATATAGATCATTCTCATCATTGCATTTATTTGTATAAAATGGTGCTGGTCTAAGTTGTATTATCTATCCTCTGCTTTTATTTCCTTGCTTAAGGTCAGACAGCCAAAGTTTAATAGTTCACAAAATTTGGAATTCTCTAATATCACTCATTCATTGATTCATTTACTGATTCAAATAATAGTTAAATTGTCATGATATATTCATTACTATTCTATGATTTGGAGAAAGATGGATATAATCAATCAGTCAGGCACCTTCATGGACCATATATCCTGCTAAGGAAACACAGAACACACAAGTCAACACAGGTAGACATAATATCACTTTAGATTGATGATATAGAGATTAAAATGAATAAAACACTGATATTTCAAATTAGCTTACGTGGATCCCAATCTCCTCTTCCTAGAAGTTTTACTATTAACACCAGAAATGAAATATTCATCTTTTAATCTACTCTTAAAACTCATGTCACTTTTCCCCAAAAAAAGCCTGGATATTGTACATTTTTCTTTTACAAGCTTAAGGACCATATTTCTTGTCCAAATAGCAGGGAAGATGTCTCAAAAAAGTTTTTATTTGATATTCTGCATTTGTAAAGGTAGTGTAAGGAAGTATAGCAAGGGAAGTTAACTGACAATTAGCCATTTGCTTCATTATTAAGGAAAAGTATATCCAGACGATCTTGGAAAACCTCAGGGTGCTGACCACTTAGCTGTATTCTGTGCCACTTTTCTAGTCTGAACTGGGAAAGCAGCATCCACTTATTTCAGCCCTGAAAATGCAGAGGAGTTCCTCAAAATGCACAACTATATTAGTCATATAATCACATCAGATCAAAGCAGGAAAAGAGAGGGTAAAGAGCACCACCTCTGATTAGATACCATACATTTGATTTTATTTGAAAGGCATTATTATTATACAATAATCTCAGTTTGAAAATTCTAATATTTACTAACCTTCAAATGTTTAGGAAGTTCCTAGCTCTAGACATCATTGTTTACATAGCCTTTAAGACTTAACAACAGCATGCTATCATTCTACCATTTTGTGAAAAATATATTATTACTGAACATGTTGAAGCAATTATTTTAATCACAGAATCACTCAAATTAAAATTCACCACTTGCATTTGTAGAAAAAACAGGGACAGTGCAATCAGTCCCCAGAAGAGGCTTCCACAGAGCCTCATTTATTAAGACAGTGGAGATTTCATGAGAACTGATTTCCCTTTTTGTCCATCCATCGCTAAGCATGGTTTATGTTTGTTTGCATAAGCAAGATTGGGCTTTTCTTTCAATGTTGGCAACAATTGCAATTTAATCTTGGTGTTGGAAAAAGCTTATTTTACTCCTAATGCAAAAAATCTCTCAGCGCTTAAATTTAGAATACTACAGATGGAAGTAAAATTAATGATTTTTCATCCTTTCCATTTTTTCTATAGAAATTCAGTAACTTATTCAATGCAAAGATGATTTTTTGATACTTTTTAATGAGGTCACAAGGCAATTCATCCAGTGTCACTTGTTTTGAGGGCCTAAGGGTGCATAAATTTGTCTCAAGTCTTATTAAAAGGAAAGTTGTTACTTTGATACAGTCTTGTCATTGTTGCAATACAATTTTATCATTATTATCTTTCATAGTGGAATAACAATGAAGAAAAAACCCTATACTTAAATATACCTTTCAGTAGTTGTAGGTATAGAAAAGTTTCCAGTGTTTATGATTTTTTTCTTCCCTTTGTTTCAGGCTGTACCTCTGTTTCTCCATCAGAAAATAGGCAACAATTCCTCTCAGTCAGTGAAATTACTTGTTTCAGTGGTTCATGGCCAGAAGCATGTCTTCAGGGAGCAGAATTGGGGAAAGCTGTTGCCTTGATGGAGGCAAAACTCCCTGTATGGCTAAGCTTCTTTCTCTTAGTCACATCTTAAGCTGGGTTTGCAGAGAAACTTCTGAGAACCAGAAGTACAAAGTAGGAATCAGACTGCTTACTAATATCACCTGCTGTGAGGTTTAAAAATATATAGTACAGAGGAAATTTTAATGTCCATATGGGATATATCCATATATCTATCTATCTGTCTTGGGAGAAGGACGTGGCAACCCACTCCCAAGGCAATGCTGAAACAATCTGCCATTGAAAACCCTATGAGGGTCGCTATGAGTCGGACACGACTTGACAGCACCTAACAACAACAACAACATCTATCTATCTATCTATCTATCTATATCTATCTATCTATATCTATCTATATATAATATGCATATATTATATAAATATATGGATATATATTCTATATATATAAATATATAATATATATTTATATAATGTACATAATGGGATATATATTATGATTATGTAATCTAAATGGTTTATATGTATCATATATACTTATATTTAATTATTATGTATGTTAGGAGAAGGACCCAGGAACCCAGTCCCAAAAATAAATCCACCATTGAAAACACTATGAATAGCAGAGAAGCACTGACAAAAGTGTTTCCACTGTTGTATGTAGGGTCGCTATGAGTCGGACACTGACTCAATGGCACCTAACAACAACAACAATTATATATGTATATGTGTACATAGGTAATTGCAGCAGATTTAGCTCAGTTGGTAGAACACTGCGCTGCAGTCTCCGAGGTCCAGAGTTCAATTCCCAGCACCGCAAAAATGGGAGAAGGACCTGGTAATCCACTCCCAAGGCAATCCTGAAACAGTCAGCCATTGAAAACCCTATGAGGGTCGCTATGAGTCGGATACTGACTCAACAGCATCTAAGAACAACAGCAACAACAACATGTGTATATAGGGGCTGGGCTTTAACTAACTTGGTGGAGCACCCCTGTGCAGTCTCTGAATCCCAAGTTCAATTCCCAGCACTGCAAAAATGAGAGAAAGACATGAAAATCCACTCCCTATGCAATCCCGAAACAATCAGCCAGTGAAAACCCTGTGAGGGTCACTATGAGTCAGACTCAACTCAACATCACCTAACAACAACAACAACAACAACAACAACAACAACAACAACAACAACATGTGTATATAATATATATCATACATGATTAAATTGTGTATTTACTTACTAATCATTGTCTTACTTGTTCATGCATTCGTTCTCATAATTAGCAAGGATAGCTTCAGAAATGATAGAAATAGCTCTAAAAGGTAAACTCTGGGTCTTGTCTTGTTTTATTTTATTTTTTCGATGTACTGGAGGATTGAATCCAGAGTGTCCCTCATGTATACTAAGCAAATGCTCTACCACTGAGCAAGAATCCTAGCGTGTTGTTCATTTCTTATTTTGAGACAGGGTCTCACTAGGCTGCACAGGCTGCCTCCTCCAATCTGCGATCCTCCTGCCTTGGCCTCCTAAGTGGCTGACATTATAGGTGTGTGCCAGGGCACTCTGTTAGGCTCTTGCTCTTTCAGAATTTACTTGAAGGCACTATTATTTGTCAGTCTTCTCCCAAACAGGTTCTATTGAAGGAGTACATGGCTTTATGTAAGCATGTGGTCCCTGAAGAAATCCATTCTCATGGGTTTCTTAAAGAGTTTCAAAAGTAAGCTACTAGGGATTTCTTAGAATATGTGATGTTTAAATAATTTAGTAGATTGTCAGTCATGAAACCACAAAGAACTGGTGATACAGAATAGAACAAGGGAGCTGAGCTTGATTTTAAGTGACCAGGGAAGGAGTGAGGCATCTCTGTGTAGTTACTTAATTCAGGATGCTAAGGAACTCAACCTTGGCGAAATAGGTGCTGTTTTTGTTTAGACGTTTTAAATAATAAACTTCATTGTTATAAATTATTCTTTCATTCATTTATGAGAATAAATCATGCAATACCTAGAAATTGGGATTCCTAAGATCTTTTAACAGATCACTTTGGAGATTTTCTGGTAAATGGAAACAATCTCTTCTACAACCAACCTAGCATTGTTATATAATCAGTTTTCATCTAAAAATATTGCTGTGTGCCTAACATTTGTCCCATTAAATTATGTCTTTCTATGTTGTTGTTAGGTGCCTTCAAGTCGGGTCTGACTCATAATGACCTTATGTACAACAGAATGAAACATTACCAGACACTTCCATGCCCAGCACAATGTCAGAGCTTGTCTACTATTCACAGGGTTTTTGATGGCTGATTGTTTTGGGAGGGGGCTGCTGAGTCCTTCTCCCAAGCTTAAGGCTCCTGGTATTCCCAAGTGGTCTCCTATCCAAGTGTTTACCAGGCCCACCTCTGCTTAGCTTCCAGGATCAGATAGGATTTCATGCAAGGGTGGAATGGCCTTAGATATGTCTTCCTATAACTGGATTTATTACAATGGCAGAGCTTTAATACTATATTTTACAAAAAAAAATAATTTGGAGTTGCCTTTGGTTTGTATCTATTTTTTTTCTGTTGCACTACAAGGATATTGGAATGTTCTCATGTACAGACCATATGGCATAGTATGATGAAGCCCAAAATAAGGAATTTACCACTTGGTAGGTACATGATTATGGATGCCCTGGAATGCAACTTTTTACATAAAATGCATGTAATCTATAAATTATATAAATTTATATAGTAATATATACATATTAAAGATTATAAAGTTATTTATACATGTATGCATATTTATGTACACATATATATTGCAAAGTATCCCTTATATAATGCATAATATAAAGTACTTATAATAAAAAATAGTAAACAATTCTAATAACTGCCATGAATAGGGTTGTCAGATTTAGGTGATGAGAAAGAAAAAGAAAAAAGAGATACAGACTTCAGTACTTACAGCTAAATTTGAAATTCAGGTGAATGACGGGCATTTTTTAATACAGTATGTTCCATTCAATCTATAGAGCGTATTTACATTAAATTATTTATTATTTAGCTCAAATTTAAGCTTAACTTAGTGTCCTCTATTTTAACTTTTCACTTTAATCATCAGAGTCACTTGACAGAACTCTCAAGGCAATTCATGTTATTCTTATTTTGTATTCCTTGTATATTAACAAATACTAGTAAATAATGTAGCAGAGTCTCTGTAGGCAAATATCCTTGGTTATAATCTTTTCCCTATCTCTTACAAACCATGTGAATTTGAACAGTTTATTGAACCTCCCATTGTTCCATTTTTCATATATTTAAAATAGGAGTAATAAGCATGACCTCATATGGTGGTTGTACAAATTAAATATGTTAAAATGTGTAAAATGCTTAGAGCTTTGTAACATCCTAGAAGACTATGAAGAATAAACACCTTCTCACAAACAGATAAATTTGGTTCTAGAAATGATTGGCAAGCTTTTTTTTTTAAAAAAAGAATTAGAATCAAAGTTGATAATAATAATAATTTTTTAAAAAGATGACAAGATCTTACTCAATAAATACATTTGGAAAATAATCTATCTTTCAGCTTATGTGAAAATAATGCAGTAATGACACATTTCAGGAATAAATTTAAAGAGAATTGTTTCATGCAATTTCACAAAGGGACCTTAGGGAAGGAGAATCTGTCTATTCAGTAATTAAATTGCTTGTCACCCTCACACACTGGCAGATCTATGGAGATGTCCCTTCAGGGAATCTGATGACTGCTCTCTCATGGGAATGTTTCACATTGGGGAATCTGAAGCTATGCTTAAAGAGGTCATTTGCTCCACAGATTCGAAGAACGTTTATAGCTGTGACAGGTTTTCTTGTTATTGTAAGAAATGTGGCCCAACTCTCATTTATTCTAGTATCAAGCCAAGGTGGATTTGTTCTATGGGTATAGTTATATTTAAATATTTCAAAACAAGGACTTCATATACATTTTCTTAAAAATAAAAATAATGCAATGGAAATTGGTGCTATTTTTATGTTCTCCTAATCCAGTTGTCAGTCAGTCTTACATATTAACATTGGATAGAGGACAACAGCAGGGATCTTGCTGTTCAGTAAGAGCCCTTATTTCAGATATGCTGCAAAACTCTCCTACTGTAGAGCATCGAAGTGTGAATTACAGTGTTAAATTTACCTGGTCAGTTATGAGGATGGAGCACAGGTGTGAATGCAAGGAGAGACAGCATCAAATAGGGATTGGCAACCCAGGGAGAGAAGGAAACTGGACAGCGTAACTACAGCAGGTGCCCAGAACCAGCTCAGATTTTGTTCCTGAAGTCAGGAATACGGTAGGAAACATCTTCCATTCCAATTTTGCAAGTAGCCAGGATGCACATGAATAGGCAGGCAAGGTACATTATGAGACCGTTATTTTCCCCTTTCTCCTATGCATTTTACTGGATTGGGAAATACTCCATAGGAGTGATATTCAGGTGAATTAAAACAAATCATAGTATCACGCAGAACATGCATCTAGGCAGGCTCTGAAATTTAGCACCTTGAAAAATTGAATTTTAGACACTTTCTATCTTGGTTCCTTTATTTGATAAAGGGCAGTTACAACTGTAGTTACATTAAGAATTATTGTAAGCATAAATTAATAATATTTTCTGTGTTCTTAACTAAGAGTATATAAAAAATAAACTCAAATAGCATTAGTTACTAAAACCCTTGCTATAATTATTCAAGTCCCTACCACTTTGCATAGCCTCCTTCTGATTTTTGTATATAGTTGGTATTGTATTTTGCTACAAGAGATCAATAGCAACATGTCCAAAACGTACAACTTTTTTTGTGTGAAACACACTATTTCCAACATTGCAAAAAGTTCATAAGAACAATGTAATGCATACTACTAGATATTCATTAATATTGATCTTCATAATTCAAAGTTGTCATATGAATGAAAAGCCAAGTAAATGTTTACTGAGAGAACTACGAGATGAATATGTGAGAAATGGAAAAATATTTGGTAAATAACAATATTTTTCATACATAAAGTTCATTTTAATCCACCATAATCAGAGAATCCTATGTTTTCCAATTCATAGGACTATGACAGATATATACACTTGAACTTAATCAGGTAGATGGCATTCACTTTGTAAACAGATAGTTTATGTTAAAGAAGTTTATGTCCAAGAAACAATGCAAAAATATCAGTTTATTAGAGGATCAAAAAATCTGAAAAATATTCTTGCAGTCAATCTATTACAAACTAATTTTATCTCAATATGAGATGCTAACCCATGGTCTATCATTACCTCCACTTACCACCTCTGTATTTAAAACATCTGTCGGTGATTAAGTGCTCCTCATACTACCTAGCACATTTTCATCAAACCATGAGTCATATAGCTTTGTAGTAGGCTGATGTTAGATTAAATTTCATCTAAATTGTTTCTGTACAAAGTAAACCTCACATAATTTAATGTGTAAATAATCTGTAACCTAATTTAAGAGACTGTTCTTATAACATGCAGTTGAGTTTTAGCCAATCACAGCAGCCAAGCTTCAGCCAATCACAGTCTTCTAAATAATCAGATTATTCCACATAAGGCAAATGCCAAGTGGTAACAATCAAGCTGTTGCTGAAAGTGACTTTCTTCTGTCTACACATGCTGCCTACCTCCCATTGCCGTATGGAGCTCTCTAAACTTTAGGTTCGATTCTGGTTCTACTGATTCCCGAATCCCTTGCTCAAATAAATTCTGCTAGATTTAATTTCTCTTAAGTCTTTCTTTCAACATTGATTATATGTGAATTTCTCGCCTGTGCTTTAAGCTCCCAGATGACTCATAGAATAAACAAGTTATTATAATGTCTTGTAAATTATGGAAAATATTTATGCATTGAAGATGATCTCTCATGAACTTTACAAACTACATTGATCACAAAGAACACAGACATAAAATGTGTCTTACTGATAATTTCTAATACAAAATGATGGTGGTATTTCCCTTTTAAATATGCTAGAAGTTGGTACATAGGTTTTAATGTTTTGAATAAATTAAATTTGGATAGTAGTAATCTGCAAAATATTACAGCTTGTGGGGGAGGGAAACTATGTATGTGCCACAAAAATTTCCTCAATTAGCTAGTTTTACAATAGGTTAAGTTTGAATTGACATGTACACTTGTTTACAACTCATCAAAATTCATCGTGATAATATTGACTCCATTAGCAATTAGGATCGAAGATTGAAATTGAATACAAATCATACACATTTAAATTTTTGATTCTTTTAAAATTATAATTCTGAGAATTTATAAAAGATTTCAGTTAAACATAAAAGCCAACATTTTCTTATCAGACCCATCTACAGCTCCTTATAATACTTTTAGGTGAGAAAAATGATCTCAATTTCTATTGATTTGTAGAAAAGAAGATAACTATATTCTACCATTTTTCCCAAGACAGGCAATGAAAACAATATGCTCACTTTGTTTTTGTTGCTGTCAAGGACAAAACATGAAAAGATAAAACATTAATATCAGGGAACTGATGATATTTATAACCACAGCTACTTTTAGATTGCCTTCATTATAATTTCATTCTCAATTATCCTATATTAGATTATGTTTAATAATGTACTCTAAAGTATCATTATGTTGGAGATAGTCATGATATGGATCTTTTATCAATAACAAAGAACATGATGGGTTTGACAATTTTCTTCCCTTTAGGTGTAGGAATACTATTTCTACTATATATATAAACAACATATATTTTAGAAAATATTAATTTGGTGTGGAAACAGCTATTTTGTTAAAATAGACAATAATAGCTTTTTCTGTGTTTTGTTTATTTAACTGATTTGACTTAGTCTCTTGCCATAAAAAGTATAAACAGACAACTTGAAAATTTTATTATCAAAAGCCTATCAAAAGCCCATTTTGAAAAAAAAATGTATGTTCATAGGGCAATAATTCACTTCAATCTTCTGTTTATTCAGAATTTTGTAATTTTGTTATTCTTATAATTTATTGATCTGTTCAATCAACAAAGGTTAAATTTATAATAAAGATGGTTGTTGTTAGGTGCTATTGAGTTACTCATAGTGGGTCACTAATCGGGTTCACAATGGCTGATTGTTTCAGGATTGCTTTAGAGTAGATGGCTACATCTTTCTCCCACTTTTGTGGTGCTTGCTATTGCACCTGGGTCCTCAGATAGTGCAGAGCACAGCCCTACCAACTGAGCTAATCCTTAGCACATACTAATGGCTGTTGTTGTTGTTAGTTGCCATCAAGTGGGTAGTGGTAGTGATATTACATGATACATTGACAATAAATATAGCATATATTTAAATTATATAGAGATTTAATACATATATAATAAACTTGTTTCTTAACTTACCATCTTATTTTATTATTTAAAATAGTGCAGTTCAGCTGAGCATGGTGACACATGCCTGTACTCACAGTGACTCTGGAGGCGGAGGTAGGAGGATTGGGAGTTTGAGGCCAGAGGTAGCCAGCATAGCTAAGTGAGATCCTGATTCAAAATATAAAATGAAAAAAAAATAGTTTATGGGTACAGTCTAACAATAGAGCACTGGCAAAGTATGTGCAAGGCCCTGCATTCAGCCTCCAACTACTATAAAATAATTAAATAAATAAATACGTCCATCCATACATTCATATACATACATACATAAAGGAAAATAGTGCAGTTAAATCGACTGGGGTCCTATTATTAGGTACATAAAGTTTCATAACACATTGTGGCTGAATTTCAATAAGTTTTACATAGTAATATTGCTTAATCATGTCTGATAACATTTTGTAAAAAGCAACAAGTACAGCATTTTTTCTCTCATTTCTTTTAACTTTTGAATGAAATAAATATTTTAAATAAATGATGAGGATTTCTACACCGACCAAAGAGAGAGAGAGAGAGAGAGAGAGAGAGAGAGAGAGAGCAAAGTCCTATTTATTCTCCATTAAAGATTTCTTTTATATTTAAAGGATGGACAGCAAAAGGATAGAAAAATAAACATTCAAACAATGAAAATAATAAACCCTTATATAACTATATTAATAAAAGACAAAGTAGACCTAATGACAAAAATATTAAGAAAGAAAAAGAAGTAAATTATATAATGACATAAGAAGCAATTGCTCAGGAAGACATGACAATTTTGAGTATATCTTTACCTGATAAAACATAATCAAAATTCATTAAACTAACTGTTAGAACTAAAGGGAGAAATAAATGAATTCTCATAGTTGTATATTTTAACACCATGATTTAATAATTAATGGAACTATTTGATGAATAAGTGAGTATATAAAATAACTAATACCAACCCAGTGCAGTTGCTCAGGCCTGTAATCCCAGTGACTTGGGAGGCAGAGGCAAGAGGATCACAAGTTCAAGACCAGAGGCAGTCTGGGTAATTTAGTGAAAACCTGTCTCAAAAAAGAAAAGAAAAGAAAGGAAAAGACTAATAACTAATTCCATTATTAACCTATTTGACCTAATTGGTATGTATTGAACATTGCAGACACAATCCATTGAATAAACACACTTTTTAAGTGCCTACTGAATGCCCTTCAATATAGACTATATACTTGGCCATGTAAATATCAGTATGATTCAAAGTATGAAATCTCATACAGAAGGCTCTCTAATATGAAGACTAGAAATTTAAAACATTTAAATATCTAGAAAATCTTTAGATATCTGTAGACTAAATAAAAGTTTCTAAATGATCCATGAGTCAATGAAGTAAATGTATTGGAAATGTGAAAACATTTTGAACCAACTATAAATAAAGGAAAAACAAACAAAGAAATCAAAATCTGCAAGGTACAGTTATAACAGGGCTTAGAAGCAGAACCATACCTTTAGATGACTACATTAGAAAAGGAGAAATACTTAAAAACAATGACCTGTAGTTCACCTTAAGAAGTCAAAAGAATATAAAATAAATTCCTAAACTAAGAAAATGGAAGAAGTAATAAAAAGTGAAAATCAATGCCACAGAAAGCACAAATAGCAGATGTTTTGGTGCAGACCTTCAATCTCAACACTTTGGTGGCTGAGGCAAGAAGATTAAGAGTTTGAGGCCAGCCTGGGCTGTATAGCAAGAAACCTGTCTCAACAACAACAATAAAAGGGAGTTACAAAAACCGTATCTTTAACAATGCCTGCAAAATTAATCTCAGGAATGACAGAAACTCCCCATACTGATCTTATGACACTAAAAGATAGTAAAGAATGGCTGTGAACTGCTTTGTGTTAGTAAATTCTCCAAGGAAGATGGACGTTCCTTAAAAAAAATGTTACCAAAACTGATGGCAGAAGAAAGAGTTATGAATGTCCTAAATTTACTTTATGAATCAAATTCATTCTAAGAAAATTTTCCACAAATATAAATAAATTTGAATGATTCAGACAAAGAAGGAAGAATCAGTACCATTTATTGAAACTTGTTTTGCAAAAAGGAGGAATGTATACTTCCGTTTATGGAAGCCAACATCATCTTTTCACACAGAGCCTGATAATGACAATATAAGAAAAATCACAAAGCAATATCCCTTAGAAATTTAGATGCAAAAGCCCTGAATAAATAGTATCAATTCAGCCAGGAGCCATGGTGCACACCTATAATCCCAGTGCCATAGGAGGCTGAAAAAGGAGGATGGTGAGTTTGAGGCCAGTGGTAGCCTGTGCAACTTAGCAAGACCTTTTCTGAAAATAAAAAATAAAAAGTGTTAGTGGTGCACCTCAATGATGGAGTACTTTCTGGGCATGCATGAGGCCTACGTTCAATCCCCCTGGACTACAAAAAGTAATATTACTAATTCAAATCTATACATAAATAAATACATTTGCATCTACATCTAGATATGTACATGCATCTAGGTCAGTGTGCCAGCAGGAGGAATAAGTTTTCTTAATCATAGACACTGACCAAGATAAGTAAATTTAGTTATAAGTATAATTTTTGTTTATCTGATCTCTACATTCTTAATGTACATGAATTTCATTTGTATAGAAGTTATACCTCAGGAGATCATACACATATACACACATGTGTGTGCACACACACACACACACACACACAACACAATAACTTGGAATTGTGGCATAGTATATCTTTCTTCATGATATCCACTTAATAAAATCATTAAGGTGAATTAAATATTCCACTTTTCCATAATCCAAACTGATATGTGTCTTGTCTAGGTCAACCTAAGTTCCCTGAAAGGTAAACATATTTAACAAAAAGAAGTAGAGGAAGCCGGGCATGGTGGCGCACGGCTGTAATCCCAGTGGCTTGGGAGGTGGAGTCAGGAGGATCGCAAGTCACAGACCAGAGGAAGTCTGTGTAACTTAGGCAGATCCTTACTCAAAAAAAGTAGAAAAAAAAGTGGGGGGGCTGGGGGTGCAGCTTAGTGGTCCAGCACTTGCAAAGCATGCAAGTGCAAGGCCCTGGGTTCAACCCCTAGTACAAAAAAAAAAAAAAAAAGGAGAGGAAATGAAAATACTGGTGTAATATCTGCTAAAATTTTCAAGTATTTAAGATGTAACCAAAAGTTTTCTTCTATTTATTTCTTCTTATTTAACAGTCAAAAAATTCAAAAGCAATGTCTTAGTTCCTTTGTCTTCATGATGATAATATATTCTCCATAGATTCATGAGATTATTATGCTAATATTAGCTCACTTTAAATTTCCTATATGGAAAGTATTTTTCCAAAGAGGGGAAATATGGGTCTTTCATGGAGTTAGACAAATCTCTTGTACTGTTGTGAAAGGCAAGTTTATTTGTAACCATTGAGCAATTTCCACCTTTCTATGTTGCCCTTGACTGCAGCCATACTATTACAGTGTACAATCCCGTCAGATCTAAGTGGGGTCAGGCCTGGTTAGCACTTGGATGGCAGACTTCCTAGGAACACAAGGTGCTGTCAGCTTGGGAGAAGGACTCAGCAACCCACTCCCATAAAACTATCAGCCACTGAGAATCTCATAATTAGCAGAGATGCACTAACAATACTGTTTTGCCTGTTGTACATAGGGTCATTATGAGTTGGACACCAGCTCAAAGTCACCTAACAACAACAATAATGCTGCCCTTGAACATCGAGCAGCTAAAACAAAAGGAAGATATGATACAATTAAGAAACTAAACAGAAGAATTCAAAGGACAACTCGAGAAGACACAATCAAATATTATAATGATGTGCAAAGAGTGAGAGATAGAAAATCAAAAGGGAAGAACACCCTCTGTTTTTCTCAAGCACAAGGAATCAAAAAGAAAAACATTGAAGCTTCCAGTGGCAATAGTGAAGGATTTTACAGGGAAAATATTAAACAATGCAGGAAACATCAAAAGAAGGTGAAAAGAATATGCAGAGATAATATACCGAAAGGAATTGGTGAGTGACCAACCAATTCAGGAGTATGAACATGATCAAGAATCAATGGTACCAAAGGAAGAAATGGAATCTAGCTTGAAGGAATTAGTGAAATGTAAGCCTCCAGGAATTGATGGGATACCAACAGAGATGTTTCAATTCAATAAAATGCAGCACTGGAGGGGCTACATTGTTTATGCAAAGAGATTTGGAGAACAACCAACTGGCCAAATGACTGGAAGAGATCCATATCTATGCCTATTCCCAAGAAAGGGGATCCAACTGAATGTGGAAACTATCGAATAATTTCATTAATATCACATGGAAGCAAATTTTTACTAAAGATCAAGCAAAAGTGACTGCAGTAATATATAGACAGGGAGCTCCTACAAAATCAAGTCAGATTTAGAAGAGGGTGTGGAACCAGGGACATCATTGTTAATGCCAGATGGATATTAGCTAAAAGCAGAGAATACCAAAAAGATGTCTGTTTTATCAACTATGCAAAGGTATTTGACTGTGGGAATCATAACAAATTATGGATAACACTGTGAAGAATGGGAATAACAGAGCACTTAATTGTACTGGTGAGGAATCTGTACATGCACCAGGAAATAGTCATTTGCACACAATAAGGAAATACCGCCTGGCTTAAAGTCAGGAAAGGTGTCCATCAGGGCTGTATCCTTTCACTATACCTCTTCAATCTCTATGGTGAGAAAATAATCCAAGAAACTGGACTTTAAGAAGAAGAATGCAGCATCATGTTTGGAGGAAAACTCATTGACAACCTATGATATGCAGATGACCTAACTCTGCTTGCTGAAAGTAAAGAGGACTTGAAACATTTATTGATGAAGATCAAGGAACAGAGCTGTCAATATGGATTGCACCTCAACATCAAGAAAACA